>BQNB010060759.1:0-16069 GCA_026074375.1 Tanacetum coccineum
TCACTTAGTTAAAACAGCTTGTAAACAAGCTGTATTTAGAGCTTTTGAACACAAAACAACACAATTAAGAAACTTAATACTTGGAATTGTAAATTGTCTTAAAACCTCAAATTTGCATTAAAACTTGAAAGTGTTACAAAGCTGAAAGTAAAAGCTGTAAATGAGATTTAAAAGAACTGAAAATAAGCTAAGTTATATTAAAATTTTAAAAACTAACTAGTTACTCACTAACTCCCCACAAAGTTTACAAAAGACTCTATTTATAGCCGAAGTCTTCTTCTCTTGGACTTCTATCTCCTCTTTCTTCTGTGTTTCTTTGTAGAGACAAAAACCAAGTGTGCTTGTTGTGTGAGGAGATTTTAAAACAAATCCCAGCCTTCAATTTCTTTTGTGCTTCTTTGGAGTCAATCATAGCCATCGAAAATACTTGGGAATGGTGAGGGATTGCCAACATGGCACTTATACAGCTGGGGGGTTGATAGAGGAGTGGTTGAAATGATTTATCTAGGGTGTTGAGTGGTTTTGCAGGGTAGAAGTATGGGACGACATCCCTACTCTGCACCTGGGTTTTGTTTTGGGCGGGAAGAATGGAGTTTGGGTAGGTTGGCAGCTTTGGCCCCTCCTTTCTTATAACTTTGTTGTAATTTTCGCCCTTTTGTGATATAACTTTAGGGGTTTGGCAGAAATGGCCCCTAAAGTTATACTTCACCCTCAATTTTCGATTTTAGCCCTTGTCTTTTTGTAACACATCTTAAGGCTTGGCAGTTTTAGTCCCTTAAGTTGTATTTTCTTCACTTGGTTGACTTTTGACTTTGATTTGACTTTGTCTTTTCCATTCCGTGCTCGGTTTTGTTTGTTTTTGGCTTTCTTTTTGTCCTTTTCTTGAATATTCGTTCCTGCACAATACAAATGCAAACATACAAATACAATGTATTTTTGGTATGTTTTTAGTCTTTTAAGTCCGTTTTTAATGGAAAATGGTATGTGTAATTAAGCACATACCAATTCTCTTCTGTACTGCTTCTTTCTTTGTCAGAACTTCTGTTTTCATCCTCTGATCTGAATGGAGTCTCTAAACTGTTGTTGTCTGACTTTGTCCCACTGCTTTCAGTGACACCCGTATTATCATTCAATGTTATACCCTCATTGACCAAACAAGCTTCCAATACTGCATTCTTAGTGACTAAACATGCTTCCAATGTCGTACCTTCAATGACCAAACTCTCTTGTTGTAGTAACTCAATTTCTTTTAGCCGTTTTTCAATCTCCTTTATTGCTTGAATGTCACTTTATTTTATTTGTAATTCTCCTTATTTAAGTGCTCTTTCATCAATAAGCTTGTCATGTTCTTCCAAAATTCCAAAGTAAAATACGTCTATAATATTCAGGTTCCCATCTCGTACCGTCATTGAAGCTCTCTTGCCAGCTTTTATTTGGAACATCTAAAGCATTCACCTTTTTCGAATAAAAAATTCCTTGAATTATGTTATGAGTACAACAAGACAAGTCTTAGAATCATGCCCATGAAAACTGTCTCTTTCAAGTTGCCATTGTAATTGATTCAAATTGTGGTACATCTTTTCTCTGAAAGTCAGATGCTCTTTACAAATAATATACAACATGCAATTTTAAATAGTCTTGGGTTAGTGATAACGGAAGAACTATGGAGATTTCCAAGATGTATCTTGAGCTTTTTAAACTGATGAGCGTTGCCAATGCATTTTGGATGTAGTTCCCTTTCATCCTGTTAATCTGTTGTAATTCCATCTCTTTTGAATTTGAACTTGATGATTCCATTGAATTCCGATGTGTGAATTGGATTTGTGGATCTTTTTGATGATTATGAAGTGTTGTGTGGTTCGAACAGATAACCGCGATTTTTTCCTCCAAAAAATAATTTCAAAATTTATTTTGAAAATCTAAAATTTTAACGTTAATTTTAACCGTAAAATTTTAAATTTTGTCCCAAAAATTCGCATTTTAGCCCAATATTTTCACTATTATAGCAAAATTTGAATTTGACGTAAAAATAAGCTATAAAGTTTACTATAAAAATCAAATTTGAATTTGACGTAAAAAAATTTTGATTAGGAAGGATATTTTGCGGGATTCAACTGGTTACGTATTTCGTAGAATGAATTCCCTGTCTTGTTTTGCAGAATAAAGTAAATACTTGTTTCGCAGGATAAGAGTATTACTTATTTCGTAGAAAGAATCCTGTGAACATATTTCACACAAAGAACTTATTTCGCAGAAATAAACTTGTACTTGTTTCGCACAATTAAACCTGTAACTTGTTTCGCACAAATAACGTATTTCGCAGAAAGACTTGTTTCGCGCAATTAAACCTGTGTTATGTTTCGCACAAATAACGTATTTCACATAAATAACTTATTTCACAGACTTAACCAGAAAACATATTTCGCAGAAACAACCTAATACATATATTGCATAAACAACCTAATACATATTTCGCAGGATTCAAAACATATTTTGCAGGATTCAAAACATATTTCTCAGAAACGTACAAAAAAGAAACAAATCACCTAAAATCACCTAAAATCACCTAAAAACACACTTTTTGAACGGTTTTCTTGATTCTTTTTGCAAAAATAAGTTTTGTTATGCTATATCTATCATAAAAATCCAAACTTGAGTGTTTTAACATATAAATTTACACTTTATTTTCGTGTATAGTCTAAAAACACAAAATATTCAAGTTCTTTGAAAGACGGAGTTAAAACAAACGCACTAAATAATACTAGGATATTGTTTTGGAATAGAACGATACTAGCTTTTTGACAGAATATGACACACAAATACAAATAAGCCGATCCTTTTAGCCCAAATAAAGCAAAACAAAACCCCATACGAACACTAAAGATCCCAAGATGAAACTTATGGTGAATGATACCAATTATAGAATATGGAAAATCACAATCAAGCACACATAAAATTAGAAGAAAAGAGAGAAGAAAGCTGGTGGAGGTGTTTGGATAATCTTTTCTATTACACACATAAAACACACACTCTCACACCCTCTCTATGTGTAGAGAGGGTATATATATATGACCCATAGTGGCCAGCCATGGGCTTCTAGTAGGCTTCCATGAGTCGGGCCTTGGTATATTACATTAATTATACTAACAGACTGGCCTATTACACACTTGATATCGTCTAACTATTATACTTTGCAGTACACTGCTTAGCAATATGACCTTCACCCTTGCAATTATAACATCTAATTACCCTTGGTTGATTTGTCCCTACATCTCCAACTGTATTAACAACCCTTGCACATGTAGCTTGATTTTTTTCTAGCATTGCCCGCATAACCTTGAGACTTTCTACCTTGAACATTCTGAACCGTAACGTGGCCATTTTGAATTGTAGCTTGAGTTCTTGGATTAGACAAAGTTCGTAGTTAGTTATTTGTGGGAGGAAATCTTGAGCTATAAGCAGAACTCAAGAAGATCATAGCTTTGTTGAGACTGGCTATTGGATCATCAGTTGGAAGAAAGTTTGGTGCAACAAATCCGGAATCAGGTTGAAATATAGGTGGTTGTTGAGAAACAACTGTTGGTGCATAGCTTTGAAGTAGAGGTGACTGAATGAGTTATTGGGTTATTGGAGTGGTTGATTGATAGTGCTAATATGGTTGATAAACTTCAGATGGTTGAGAATGATACTGTATTTGCTGATTATCGTATGAAGGAGGTGGGTTGTAGGTGTTGGCTAGTAAAGCAAGTGGATTCGGAAATTATTGTCGCATTTCTTGAAATTCTTTAGCATCTCTTTCATTGTGTTAGAGGAAAGCATACAACTGATCAAAGTTCACACTATGAAGATTTCTTGCTTGTTTAGCCGCTGTGACAAACCTACTCCACTCAGGTTGAAGATGATTCATAAACTTCGTATCGATTTGCATGGGTAACTGATTTGTAATTTTTTCAAACTATATATATAATATATATAATAAAATATATATATTCTAAAAAACTACAATAATCAATAAAACCAGAAAGTAGTATAGAATGTTCCCGGGTCGTTTATCCCTAACGAGGCTGGACTGGAGAATCGATACGGTCGGAAGATTGGAGTTTGAATGAGAGAAATGATTTGAGAGTGTGGAAAGCAGTAAAATGAGTGTTAAATAAAATTTACATAACAAATAAATTATGCTAACAAATAAGGTACGATTGCTAGTAACTTTACCCCGACCGTTCCATGACAAAGACTCGAAACATTATAGACATAAAGCCACCATCGATTCAGAAATGCATAGACAATAAATATAATAAAAAAATAAATAAAAAAAAAAAAAAAACAAAAAAAAAACCCTAGCTTGGCGTTCCCATAACGGTCAAATTCCTTACACCCGCTCTTTTACATACTTTTACAGGGGTATAAGTGGTGATTTCGGCCGCTTTTTACGAGACTTGGACATTCGTTGATTTTGTAAAGTATCAACGAATAACTGATCCTTCCAAGTAATTCCTTCGGTATAGACTTCTTTTGAACTAACTATGTTTTTGCTTCTCTTTTTTTTTCAAACAATACATAAGTAAACATCTCGGGTGATTCCTCAGTCTATACTTTATTAATTCGTTAGGATAATTTTTTTCTTGTAACACTTTTTCTTGGACAGACTCATAATTGCGAAAGTAGCGAAAATTACGAGCAACATACATTTTCCCATTGCAGTGTGCAATTTCCTGACCATTACTGAGATGGAAAAATTTCACATTGAACAGGAAATAAAGACTTTACATGAATGAACTGCACATTGATTAAAAATAGGCTTAATCTACCGGTAGGCTAGGCGTAAAGGTGTAATCGAAAAACATATTAAATATGTTGTAGAAAAGAAAGAAATGGATCTAACAGGTTGTTCTAGGGATTTACACTAAATTAAGAGCAATAAAGGGTTATTACGGGAGTTAACTAACCTTGTGTAGTTCAGTTAATTTATGACATGTAGCTATTTGGTTTAATCTAGAAATTTATCAATTTGAAAATGTTCCTCCATTTAATTCCATTGTACTATTCATTCCAGTCGGGTGTGTTAAAAGGGCCAAGTTCTAAAGTCCACTTACAATCACGGCACATCATAATTTTGTGTATTTTGTAGATAGTTCGAAACGGAATAGCTTAATTCTCACTAGAAGTATCAAGGGTTTTAGTGCGCTAGGGTAATGTAACTATGATTTTATAAAAGTCATGTTGAATTTTTTTTTAATTTTGGCGTTTTTAAGCACTTTGCTACTGTTATTTTATAAAAAAAAGTACGTTCTAATTCTCCATCCCCTCATTAATTTATACAACGTTTCTTTGTATAGATAAAACGCATTATATACATAGGGATTCTAGAATTAGGACGGGAAAAACTCCTTGTTGTTTTTGCTCGTGATAATTCTCCAGATGAGTCCTTGAGCAAAAAGTGTTGTTGACTTGGGCTTCGGAATGCCGGATATGTTCAATCATTTGTCATTTTTCAGAAGATACCCTTCATAGTTGCAGCTAAGGTCATGCATAAGTTAGAAGGCGAATTCACTATTTGAGTGCAAATCATATCTCGCTATTATGGTACAAGAAAATATTAAACACACTACTTGTACCGGTGATCAAATACGTCGTATCCCAATCCCTATGGATACGCCGTTTGCGTTCCTGTAGAAAACAATTAAATTACTAGAAAGTAAATATTTAGTTGATTGAAACTGATAACATCCAGGACACGGTCTATTACGCCAGTATCCAGTGGGGTTCAGATACGCCGTATAGAGTGTTCTGGGAGAAAGACTCATGCACAAACAATTAAAATGCGACAAACAATTATTTTAACATGACACCTGGTTGGTTACCGGGTGCACTTTTTTTTTCAGATAGTCTTTAAGTTCGACTTTTCTCCTCCCTTTCTTCATCATGATATGTATAGGGATTTTATACCCTGTAATCAAATCAATGAGTCGTTGTTACTGGTAACTTTTTGGATAAAATGCCTCGAGATTGCCTAAGAATCATCGAGAGCAAATCCAAAGTTCGTTATTCACGAAGTAAACCGATTTCTTTCAAAGTGTGTACGAGCACTTCCACCCTTGGTATCTGGTATGTGCTTAATTACACATACCATTTTCCACTATAAACGGACTTAAATGACTAAAAACATACCAAAAATACATTGTATTTGTATGTTTGCATTTGTATTGTGCAGGAAACGGATATTCAAGAAAAAGAGCAAAAAGAAAACCAAAGACAAACAAATCCAAGCACGGAGTGGAAAGGGCAAAGTCTAAAGTCATCCGCATGAAGATTTTACAACTTGAGGGGCTAAAACTGCCAAGCCTAAAGTTGTATTACAAAAGATTAAAAAGACAAGGGTCAAAGTTGCCAACCGGGTAGAGATTGCATTCAAGTTATACATCTTCAGGGGACCAAACTGCCTACTCCCCCAAAAAGTCTTCTTTCCCGCCCAACAAACCCAGGTACAACTTGGTGGTCGTCCCATACCTTCTCCCCTGCAAAACCACTTCTCTCCCTAGCCAAAATCATTTCACCCACCCTACTACTTCCCCCCAGCTGTATAAAGTCCATGTTGGCAATCCCTCTCCATTCCCAAAGCATTTCGATGGTTGAGATTGTCTCCAAAGAAGCTCAAAAGAAATCAAAGGCTGGGATTTGCTTTAGACTCTCCTCACACAACAAGCACACTTGTTTTTATCTCTACAAAGAAGCACAAGCTGCAAGTCCAAGACTTCGGCTATAAATAGAGCTTTTTGTAAGCCTTTGAGGCATCTTAGTTTTATCTAGTTTTAAGTTTTAATATAACTTAGCTTATTTTCAATTATTTACAGCTTTTATTTCCAGCTTTGTAACACTTTCAAGATTAATGCAAGTTTGAAGTTTTTAAGTCAATTTACAATACCAGTGTTAAGTTTCTTAATCATATTGTTTTGTGTTCAAGTAAATCTAAAAAGTTAAGTAGTGAAGAGAAAATCATACCAATCACTCTCAAATATACCACAGCTTATTGTATGGATGATAAGCCAGTTCTGGATGGGCTTATGGACTCTTACTAACTTGTTGCCAGAATTGAGATGGCTTATGGACCCTCAGAGCTTTGTTTTAATACAACTAGAGCTTGAAGGATTCATTGATTCCCCTGTTTTTGAGCAAGGGTTTTGTAAGTCCCTCTCTTTTCTTCTTATTCTTATTTCTGTAGAACTGTTTTAGTGCTTATTTTGCTTGATATTGTTAATTGAAAAGAAGTTAGGTATCAATTTCTTACTTAGCACTGTTACGTTCCAAGTGATAAACTGTTAAGTTTGAGTTAAAACTGCTAGGCCATTTCAGCTTATTAATTGCTTATTTCTTGATTGAAGTTGCTTATAAGTGTTTTAAATTCATTACTTGATAATACTGTTTTTTTTTAATTCATATAAAAAGAAAAATATTTCTTAAAACTTTCAAGAGTATTTTCAACTACATACTACCTGTAGTTAGTACTGCTAGTTTACTTACTTTTGGAACAGCACTAACATAAAGCTACCAGTACTAACTCCAAGTTAGTACTGCAGTACATTTTTCTTGGATTTCAAAGGTATCAGTATTAACTCAACCCCCTAGCAAGTACTAACTCCACGTTAGTACTGCAGTTAAAAACTGTTAGTACTGGTATTCAGTTTAACATAACACTTATTATTTATACTTATTTAAAGATTGTTTAGGCTTTTTAGAGTAATTAAGCCTATTTTTAGTTTACTGTCTTCAGTAAACTTATTTGCCTTCTTAAAATAATTTTAAGAGTTTTAATCAATTTTAGTTTTCTATCATATTTGTCATTTTGTTTTTAATTCTAGGTTCTTATTTCATTACTAAGTGCGTAATAAGGTTAGGTGAGCTTCCTGTTTTAGCTTGTTTGTTTATTTTATTGTTTCCATTGTGTTTTTGTTACATACCATACAGAACTTTAAACTAAACAGTTACAACCTTAAAACTGTCAGTACAAACTCCTAAGTTAGTACAGGTAGTTAATACTGTAGTACTGTTTTGTTGAGTACTGTTGTGTTTACCTTGTTTAATTAGTTAATTGCTTTTTGTTTTTTTGCTTATTTAAGAGTTAGTTTAGCCTTAATTTGATTTGACTTAAGTTTAATTTTAGCTTATTTGTGCCTTAATGTAAAAGTTTAAGCGTTTTTGGCCTTTTCTAGTTTTTGATTCTTGTTCCAGCTTGTTTTTCTTTTGCTTATTCTTAAGTGCATTTGCTATTCAGAATTAGTTCCAAAATCATTCCTTGTTACATTAAAACACAATCATCAACGGTCCTCTCGATTTTCCATTCCACCCTCGGTTGGGACACAACAACCCGGGAACACTCTAAATACTGCTTTCCGGTTTCTTGCAACCGCGAATTCTGATCCTTTTTGTATTTATAATCATATATAGAAAGTTTTAAGGAGTACAGTTTTGTGCGGATCATTCCTATTTCTTTTGCATAAGCACACAACCTAATCCTAATTCGAAGCATCACAGTAAACTACAAAATCTTCAACTCCATCAAGGGAAGTGACAATATCGGCGCACCACAAAAAAAGATTTTCAAGGTCTGAAACGCTTCTTCTTCTTTATTGCCCCACTCATACTTTGAAATCCTCTCTCCTGCTCACTCTTTACACGGGTCTACGTGACCAATAAAAATGCACTATCCTCCAACGAAAAACTCACCTTAGAAAACTTATCATACAACTTCTCCTTCCTTAGTGACTCCAACACTAACATCAATGAACTTCATGTTGCCTCCTTCGAGTTTTTTTTATTTTTTTTTTTTTGGTGGGGGGGGTTTTTTTTTTTTTTTTTTTTCGTTGGAGTAAGGCCAGAATGTCATCAATAAATACGATGACAAACTACCTAAGTACGGTTTGTCAAACCCGGATCATTAAGTCCATGAAAAACCGCTGGTGCATGGTTAACCAAAATGGCATAGACTATTGAATCAAAATGTCCTATCTCGTTCGAAATGCGGTCTTAGAATGGCATCCCTCATGCACACTCGTAGCTGATGATAACCCTGGACCGAAAATCTTGTCTTAAGAAAGGAAACGTCCTCGTAACTTATTAATACAAGTCATCGAACCTAGGGAGTGGATAACGGTTATTAAAGAGTTAATTTGTTCAGCTCCCTATAGTCGATACACGATGCGAAAAGAACCATCCTTCATCCTTAAAAAAAACACCGGAGCTCCCCATGGAAAATGACTATGTCATATGAAACCCTTGTCTTCCAACTCTTGAAAGTATTCAGACAATTCTTGCAATTCTTGAGGGTGTCAAACGATAGAGTATGACTTCGCGCGGACTGGCTCGCTCCAGACTAAGTCTAATAATACAAGAACTTAACATGTCGCTGAGGGGGGGGGGTCGGTGGTCATCGAAAAATCTACCGGAAACACATCAATAAAATGCACACTAACGGGTATATCACTTAACCTAGGTTCATCTACCTATAAAGCGTACCAATATAGGGCTGTTTGTGCGGCGCCCAAAGTACGTTTCCCCATGAACACGAAGTATCTCATCACCTTCCACGGTAACCTAACCACCTTCTCATGACATACTATCACAAACTTCCTCTTTAGGAAAACCATCCAGATTCTCACAATCACATCAAGCTTCCACGACTCAACGGTATCAACAGAACTCAAAGGGTTACGACCAATCGAATTAGGTATAACAAACAATAATGAGTCAAAGGCTAAAATGCATATATGAGAGATTTCACATATGCAAATAGACGTGGATCAAATGACATAAGGAATCATTTGAAATAAAAGGAAACGTATATGCCACCCGAGTGAAAAACGCAAACGAAAGAAAATCTACAGCGTACCATGACCAATGCCACATAAAAAAATATCAAGTCGACAGACGGAAAATTCTTATACCGAAATGAGCGAATTTACCGCGCAAGACCAAATAAATAATGTTTTTATAAAATCAATTTAAAATAAGGAAGTAACATTTAAGTAAAAAATCATTTTAAAGAATAAATAAAAATTGTCCTTAAATGTAATCTTTACAAAAATTCATTACTGGTTTCATAAAAATCTAGAGATGTTACTAATGGTAGGTATCGTACCCTAACCACATGAACACTTTAGACGATGCTGTTTATAATAAAATAAAATTGTATTTAACCTCTCAAACAATTATTCATATCCAATTTGGCATAGGCCATTTAACTTATTCTATTACAACGATCCATTTTAAACACAGTTTTTTCAAACACAACACAATACTATTCAAAAGGGCTTTTATAATTAGACATCAATTATAAAGATGTTACTCAAACAAAGGACACCATAATAACAAAAGATCGTAAAACACCGTACAGACTCTACACAATTTATTGTTTGAAAACGAAAGAAAATACCAGGTAACCATATACTCAAAAAAAAAATCATAACGAACTCGTACAAGAAAACACATGCAAGACGTAATTACCCAAAAGAAAAAGTAAGGTCTTATCCAAATAACGATCAATAGAGCAAACCTAAAAGCATCGATACTAATAACGTCGCCAACATCGGTTTTACGAAAACCAAGGGATATACAACCATGGAGAGCAATGATCCACACTAAAATGTTAGGAACAATTAGTGTTTAAAAGTAAACGATTGATACCCACACGAAGTAATCAATGCAACGAAAGAACAAACAAAACACGACTATATCCGAAAGAGCAGATTCCGAACAACCACTAATACAGTCGATGACGTCGAATAGGAAAAAATCGGGTAATCCTTACTAACAAAGTACGATGAAGAATTCTAAACTTTAGACTTAGGAAATCCTACCAAACACCCGTACACAACGGCAACCTCTATAAATAGGCAATACTATGTATCTATACGTACTAGATAACAGGAAACTTACTATCTATACAACTCAACTCAACATATCCTCCCCAATTAGGGTAAGAAGAAAAAATTCTCTACCCATACCACATCAATCATTATCATGAATACACATAAAAAGAAACATACGTTTTGATAATCTTGTGGTCCACATTAATTATGTTTGAACTAAACCTATGAATTCACTAACTTTATGTTGACGTTTTAAGCATGTTTTTCTTAGGTGCTTAGCATGGATGTCGTTGCTTGACTTATGTGAAGTCTATGTGCCCGGACCGGTTTACCAGAAATTTATCTATGTTTTTAAATACCGTTGTTGAACTCATTTAAGCTTCCGCATTTTAAACTCTTGAATCTTTTAAATTTGATCAATGTAAACTTATTAATATTTTAAATTTATGCAACGATGTTTATTTTCAAAACGTACCTTAGAGGTCGTTCTTTATGCTTTGTACTTGAGATATTTAGTGACGTCACGCCCTCAGACACTAAATCGGATGGGACCCTATTTGGGGAGTGTAGAATATCTTAACACATGTATGATAGGATTCACTTTGGGTTTTTAGAGAGGGAAAGAGATGGTTAGATGAACACTTAGAGAGAGAAGGAAAAAGGATAATATTAGCTTAGTGTAATGTGAGAAATGAACAACCAAATCCCTCTCCATGTGTGGAGAGGGTTTATATATGTCATACTAAGGCCGGCCATGGGCCCTTAGTGGGCTTGTCCATAGGCCTTTAGCCCGATTAGCTTACTAACATAACATTACTAATTTCTACGAGCTATGACTACCTATATTGGAAGTGACCGATACTTTTCTGTATTTCTAACAATCTTCCCCTAAGGGAGGTTACTCCAATTTACAAAAATTTAAACTTAGCATACTATGCTTTCACTTCGGTCTTGAGCACGTAGTCTTTAACTTCAATCATTAACTTGTGATTTGATGTAGTGATCATTGTCACACCCCGCCTAGGCGGAAACATGAGGCGTAACATCATGGATATCATCACAACACAATGGTGTCAATAATAGAGAGAACTAAATGATATAGATAAACAAATGAGACACAATGTGTCATGACAATATCTAGCACAAGATAAAGGAGTCTTGCATTACGATAGCAAAGTCATACCACAAGGAAACATACTCAAAAAGTCTAAACAATCAAATAACAACCAAGTATCAAACAATTTAAATGACATAAATAAAATCTCTAGGAGAATGACTCCGCATGCAAGCCTACGGTCTCACTAGCCACTCTTCCTAAATTCAACATCCTCAAGATGGTTACCTGAAAATGATGCTTAAAACGTCAACACAAAGGTTGGTGAGAGTTATAGGTTTAAGACACAAAAATCAAGGCTTATAAACAATTACTATGATTAATGCAAACATGGCAAGACAATTACTGTACTATCATACAAGCTAACATGCAAATGTAACCATAACGAGCATCAGAACGGAACGTGTCCCTCGATCCAACAAGTATCAACACTTGGGTAGGAACGTTACCCCCGATCTATTAAAATCATCATTTCACATGGGTAGGAATGTTAACCCCAATCCAATATCACAACAAATGGGTAGGAACATTACCCTCGATCCAAATACACATAAGCATTTCGCACGTAACATACAATAGTCAAGTAAAGTCCATACACTTTCAAAATAAAGACACATAATCACAGTAATTAGAACATTTCAAATCCCTTTTGCATCATTTCTATCCCAATTTAAAAGCGATGTGAAAAGAGGGACTATGAAACTTACCTGAATACTCAAATGCAGCTTCCAAATCTCAACACATAACTATACAAATAAATAATCACGGTTACACGCGACCAAGCTAAAAGCTCTAGTCCATGTAACACACATATGATGGATTTATAAGGGTTTAGCTAACCATCATGGGTCACCCCGACATCATGCCCAACCTTAACCATCTCATTAACACTTTACACTAGCTACTTATAATTAAATCAGAATTGCAGAATTTTAGTGTCTCTTTATGCACTCAAAACCCTTACTTAATGACCTTCATAATTTATACCAAAAATCACCCATGTTCATTTATGAGTATATTAACTACCTTGTGATTCCCAAGTATTACTTACATGTGTAACTAACTCAAATAAAATCAAACTTCAAAACTGTCCTAATTCGGATCTGATACACAAAAGGTATCTCATCTAACTACCTAATTAGACATGCTTTCAGAGGCTTAAATTTTCTCAGGATTATCAATAGACATATGGAACGTAACTCCCGTAAAAGGGCTAAAGCGTAATTCCTTTTTTTAAAGTTATAGGTTTTACACTTCCCAAACTTGACCTAATTTCTGTCGGTAATTACTGTTTTTAATAATTTTAGTATAAATTTATTTGAATGACTTACCGACCTTTAAAAACGTTTGAGGTGGATTTTCTGGTAAAGTAGACTCTTTTGGCTTATTCATAGGACTCAAGAAACTTATCAATATTCATTTTTATCTACCCTAAGATAATACAGGAGGTGAACACGACCCAAAATTCTGCTCAACCCTAAATCCAGCGTTTTTAGCGCAGATTTTTAACCAATACGACCAGCAGTCATACGCATCTAAATTCAATCCCTAAGCATACTACAATCTAATATTTCATAATATTTTGTATTTTAATTAAAAACCCTAGATCCATTATAATTAGGGTTACATGAATTATTAATTTAACTAAGGATTAAACGAAACTTACACCTTGATTGCTAGCACTAGCAAAAAATCTTGAGGGATTCTTGGATCAAAATCTTAGTTCCTCCTTGTTGTTAGGGATTGGTCGACAAAAATTAAAGGGTTATGAGGGCTGAGTTAATGTAGTTCATAGGGTTTAAAGATCCCTTATCCAAACTAACTAAATCATAATCATAAACCCAATCTCCTAAATAAGGCCTATAAATCTTTTGTTCCTTTCTCTAGGTTGATTTCTACAATTACATACATTTATTTTTATTTTTTTAAATTTATTTATTACTCTTTACTTACATATTAGCTTAAGTTTTTTATAAAAAAAACTAAGCTAGTTTGAGTAAACTTTTTACATAACGCCCACTACTAGACTTTCTTAAAATAAATTTTCATTTCACATATTCAATTTCTATTTTTGGAAATTTACTGCAAACTTTATATTTCACTAATGCTTACTTCTAATAATTCTTACACTTATTATAACGCTTTAACTCTTTAAAAAACCAGGAATTGAACGGTAGCAGTGCATGCTACACGTTCTTTCATTTCCATTATCACCACACGATGAACAACCTAGGTTTATTTTAATCAAACCGCCTTGTGTTTTAGAAATTTGGGCATTATAACTTTTCTTTTTGCATAATTTAATAAGCAATCCGCCTTGGACCTAAGCAACTCGCCACAAGAAATGCCAACTCACCACCAAATTGGGCAAACCGCCTGCTGTTTTATATAATAATAAACTCAAACCTCCATTGACCTAGTCAACTCGCCTTGTACCTTTTTCCTAAAAATATGGATATTATCCCCTTTCTATTCAAACCGCCGTGAAGAACAATTATATAATAATCAAACCTCCACGTTGAACACAAGTACAAATCGAACATAATCAAGCCCTACAAGTTTATTAGCCACGAAACAAAGCTAAAACATGCAATTCTATGAGTGTTTAAGAAGATTAGCCACTCAATAACACCTGTTTCTTTGTGAATCGTCCAAAACAAAGCAAATCTCTACGAAGAACACTTAAAAAATTCGAACCTTTTATTCTTTGAAATCGAACTTGAGGCTTTTTGATCACTTGCATTAGCAACAATATAACTTCTTGAGCTTATATGGCAAGAAAAACCACAAGAATAACCAAGTAATAAGCCCAAATTAAGCTCTTTGAGCCGTGGCTATTCTAAGCCAAAATAAGGATGAATTTGAGCTTGTTTTACCACACGAATCAACCACGAATCCACACAAAGCTCTTGATGCCAATTGTAGGATCCCGTTAACACTTCATAACATATATATCATACACGAATTTGATCTAGAAAAGAGAAAGAGAGTGAGTTGTTTTGTAGAGAGAGAAAGAATAGAGAGAGAGAGAGATGAGAGAAAATAGGAAAAGGAAAATTATTTTAGAATGAACAACTAACTCTTTTCTAAATAGAAAAGAGTTTATATACCCCGTCGCGTTAAATGACGCGCGAGATATTTAACTAGGACCCGAGCTCGGGTTTTGCTTGGGATTAAACCCGAAACATATACAATATTAGATTAACTATCGAGCCCGATTCCCGATATTATACTATTACAACATTAACTAATTAAATGACCGAGACTCGTACACGTAATGAACGAACTTCCAGTTCGGCTCAATATTTTGAGGCTAACAGAAGCTCTATTTTGTCTAGAGAAACTTTGCCTGATGTGAGAAGTGCTTATGCTACCATTTCTAGTGAGGAGCCTCACAGAATTGCTGTTGGTAGTATAGTTGGTTCCTCTCAAAGGAACCAGGCTTCTACTTTTGTGTTTAATGTGCCTAATAGTCAAAATTTTCAGAGAGGTAATTAGAATTTCAGTGATGGACCTTCAAGACCTAATAATATGAATAATAATAGACAAGGTGGGGGTTCTGGTTTGAATAATAACAGGCAAGGTGGGGGTTCTTGTTTGGTGTGTGAAAATTGTGGTTTTAATGGTCATACTATTGATAGATGTTTTAAAATCACTGGATACCCTGCTGATTTTGGAAAGAAAAAGTCTGATCAAAATTTTAAGAAACAAAGTGTTTCAAATAATAATCTGTTGGGAAAAGTTCATCTTTTGGATTTACAAATGAACAAATGGTTACTCTTATCTCTCTCATTAAAGACAATAAAGTTGGAAAAATGTGCAGGCCAATATGGCAGGTACTTATTTTAATAACAGTTCTATATTTCATAAAAATTTTGAGAATTTTTTTTGTTCAAATACTAATTTTAAACCTAAACTAGTTAGTAATGGAAAAATTGTTGATTCATGGGCAAACCAACATATGACTTACACTGATAAAGAATTAGATAATGTTCTTGACATTTCCCATCTTAAAATTAAAGTAGGTCATCTTAATGGGACTAAGGCCTATATTTCTAAGATTGGAAATCTCATATTATCTAATAGTTTA
>BQNB010060759.1:20023-36788 GCA_026074375.1 Tanacetum coccineum
CCCCATGTAGTTGTGTAGGGTATATATACCATTTTCCACTATGGAAAATGGTGTTGATTCTTATTTGTTCATTTCTCATTTGCAAGAATTTAACAACTCTTTTTTTCTCTCTACATTTCTCTCTCTAAATTTCTTCCATTTTATCTCATCTTATTTTCTTGTTCATCATGGTGAAGTGAAGGTGATATTGGGTTCCAACAATAATAGATCCACAACTGAGTAGCAGTGGTGGATTATTTGATTGATTCTTTTTCTGATTAAGATCAGTTTCTGGGTTGTAATTGATACTCAAATTGAGATTTGAGTAGGTTTTTATAATAAGATTCATAATTTCTTCAAGTTATCTTTACTCTTTTCACAATGTTTAAATTAGCTTTAAAAATAATTATTTTAAGTGTATGTTTTGCGACACGTAGCGGTAACAGTAAGCTGTAGCAGTAGCAGGAGCAATAAGTAGGAGCAGTAAGCAGTAGCTCTGTTTGTTCAAAAAACGTAGCTGTAAGCTGTAATTAGAAAGAGTGAAATTGCGAAAAATGACATATAACCCAATTAAAGAAATTATAAATTTTATATTTGAGGGTATAAATGTAATTTTATAACAAACTGCTAGGAGCAATTTTGAAATGCTTCTTCAAGAAGCATTTGAGATTAGAGCAGTTAAACAATATTCAAATGCTTGTTGAGGTGTTGCCAAACAAGCTTTTTATCAAAAATGTTTACCGCTTGTCGCTTGTTGCTCCTAAACGCTTGTGGTGTGCCAAACAAGCTTTTTTTTATCGAAAATGCTTACCGCTTGTTGTTTGTTGCTCCTAAACGCTCCAAAATGCTTGTTGTCAAACACAGCCTAACAAGTATGGGCGTTTCACTTGATAGACTCATAACATGATATCGCTATATGTTAGTAGTATTGGAACAAGTTGGTATAAAAGTAAGGTAGTAGATACAGGCACCTTATCAGCAATATTGGGCTGGTTAGTGGTTACTACTACAACATGAACATTAACGAGTCATGCAGACCCGTGCATTGCACACGGCTCGTGTCAATTTTTTCTTTGCATGGTGTGCGTATAATGGTAGCTTGCATCGTGATTTTGTCGAATGTTGATTCATTTGTTGGATGGCTTATTACCCATACAATTGTAGTGGGGTATTTGAGTTTGACATGAACGTTTGATTCCTGTATAAAGCTGTCTTTAGATTTGCGGTATCTAAGATGGGCATGTCAATTTAATAGCTATGATTTTGTTAACTGTAAGTGGGGGCGTAACGTATTTCGTGACGGTCTACGGTATGTTCCATTTTGAGAATGTTCAGTGCAAATGTGTCGTAGTAACGATCGTTTGCGGAAAACTCACAAAATAAGTTACCAACTACTCATTAGTAATTGCATCCGTTTCATTTTCTACAAATGAGTGCTACACAAAATTTATTATGGTAAACTGATTGCTAGAAATCTTTTCAAAGAAGCAACTATGTATCTTTGGTTAGAGCATCCATAGTGCTTCGGTCGAGCACTCGGTATAGCCTTCTTGACGACACATACACTCAAAGAAAGAGAGGAGTCGGCGTCGTTACAAATAATTTAAATATGAACCCAAAGTTTGTTTAGATGCCAGAGATTTGGTAGATTAGTCATAACGTATGTAAAATATCCTAAAGATGAGGCAACATAAATTTGTGAGAATTTTTTTTGCGTTTGTGGTTAACAGTCCAAAAAAAATTCGGTTAGGCCCACTTCATTACCTCAGCCTACTTAACCAATATCACAACTCCTACATCTCATAACCCTAAATTGCTTCACCAAAAAACTTCCTCTCTAGATCATTTGTTGTGCATGTCATTACAAAAACAAAATTGCTCTCCCAAATCCACGTTATCTTTTATTCGATTTAGCAATCAGAAATCTCATCCATCTTTATATTTCTTATGTCATCAAACTCGACAACCCATGAAGCAAAAATAAACCTGTCTTTTCGGATTCAAGGTCTTTTATAAGATCTCAGGTAGGTTCGTTGTATTTTCTTTATTTTGTGGATTTTTTGACTCGAATTTGAGAAAGAATGGAACAATCTTGTTCTTGTTCTTTCTTATAATTTTCGAATAGTAACAAAGAAGGGCTGCTTTACAAAGATCAATGATGGTTTTGATTCGAATCATACACGATCTTAAAGATCTGTAACAAAGTAGAACAATCTGAGATCATAGTCTTTATTTTAAAATTTGTAAGAACACACTAAGATCTTTGTTGGTGATAATTATTTGATGTTTTGAGGTAAAGTGACATTTATATTGTGAGTTGATGAGTGACGGGGAGGGTATTTGGTTGTGTTAGTGGCGGTGAAGGAATTGCTGGATTGTGCTATTTATATAATTTATATGATTAATGGGTTGAAGGATTGTTTGTATGCCTAATGAATGGTTGGATGTTTGCAACTCTTGAGATGCCTGGACAATTGATGTTAACCGTATGAATTCCACTTTCAGTTTATGTAAATACTGCAGAATGAAAAACTTGGAGAATGAGTTGCAATCATTTAATGATACAGCCTCATTAAATTAAGGGGCTGTATTTTTTAGTATAATAGATATACATATTTTCAAAGGCTTAAAAATTGCATATATATTCAACTTAAACTATTAGTTGCATGTATATTCTTTCTAAACTTTTATAATTGTCAAATATAGTCCCCAATATTGTTCATTGAACCTATGAAACCAATCCTAGCCAACTCATTTTGTCATCATAAAATTAAAAAACATCACTTTACACCTATTTTTTTTAAAAATTAAAAATCTACACACTGTTAATCGTTACGCAAATAAAGCATACCATCGCGACGAGAATTAATTTATCTTTCTTATTGGATGAGCGACACTTTGTACTTGCGACGAACTTTTTGTTTTAATTTTATGAAGTCATATACGTTTTTATGAAATCATATATGATTTATGAAAATCATATATGATTCGTTATACGATTCTTATTATGATTCCGTCTTACAGAATCATATATGATTTTCGCTATTCGTTGTGACTGAAACAAAATTGAAAAAAAGTTCGGCGAAATCACAAATCATATATGATTTTATGAAATCATATATGATCCGTTATACGAATCATATATGATTCGTTATACGAATCATATATGATTTTCGCAATTCGTGATTGAAAAAAAAAATCGAAAAAGTTTCTCGAAAGTATATCGTGTCACCCGTCTACTGAAAGATATAACTAAATATACTCGTCTGCGATGGTGTATTTTTTGTCGTGTGACGATTTTACGTGTGTAAGATATTTTTATTTTTTTTTTAAAAGGTGGGAAAAGTGAGTTTTTTATAGATATGGATCGAATTAACTACAAGTGTATGTGAGAAACTAGAAACTGGCATTTTCTCTAGCCACTTTTGTCTTTTTCATGATATACTATTGATGATTATATGTACTTGGTAAGTGATGAATAAGAAAACCTCTTATGAAGTCTACCATGTTATTACACTTTTTGAATGGCAATTCGTTAAAGAATTAGCAAGATTATAGAAATGTTCTCATAAAATTGATCGGATCAATGTACATTGCGAAAACTTTGAATAGAAATTTAAACTGAAATCACACAAAAACAAAGACCTTTACAAGTATATCCGATTCATCTAATTAGGCATTATAACCAAGGTTATAAATAGCGTGAGGCGTGGTGTGGTGACATGGTCAAGCCTCACGCCTTTGCGATCCATGACGAGTCATGACGTTTTTAAGGCGTGACTTAAAGCGGCAAAAAATATAAAAATATTTATAAATTTATATATTTATATCATATTACAAATATATTGAGTTTACAAAAAGTGTCATAACATAAGGAATAAAGTCAATAAACTATCTTTGCATGTAATTCTTTTCATTTCTATATAAAGATACGATTTTTATCGAAATTGAATTCAAAAAAGTCTACATGCATCACGTTTTATCACGTTTTTTCACTCCTCATCCCACGTCAAGCCATAAGCCTAAGCCTTGGTCTATTGTGTGACGTGGAGGTCACGCCTCGCGCCTTTGCGCGCCTTTTAGAACCATGATTATAACCAACTCTATATCTAGTATCTTTGCTTGATCTTTACTAAACTCACATTTAATCGATGACAACATATGTCGCTACATGTTGACAATGAGATTAGCTACATTGTCAAAAATCATTGTGGCACTCGATGCTCTTTTAGTAAACACATCTCAACCTATAGATCGGTTTCATCCATAAAAAGTTCGACTCTTACATATTTCTACCAATGAGTGCAATCACTCATATACTGAACTACATTAAGATTTGCATCACATATACAAGGACCAAACTACATAACCTGTTTAAATGAGGTTCTACTTGGCGTTATGTGCAGCTGCAGCGACTGCTGGTCTAGGTGGTATTTCATTCCAACCATCGGGAAGAAGGCATGCATAAAGAAAATCTTCAAAACACAAAATTTAATATAAGAAAAATTACCTTTTTGAAACAAAAATGGGTTAAAATTTTGAAACTTGATTAAGAGATGAACAAACAACGAAGTTTGAGATACTTACTTAGTCGAGCAAGTCGGTTGACCCAACCAGGGATTGATTTTTTGGTCAACTTTTTACATGTATCGTTAGCGAAGTGATTGCAGTTCCTGAAAATGATGTTGTAACTATTCCCCGGATACTCTTTTGCCAACGTTTTTATGAATTTTTGGCATTCTTCTTCACTCATTTCTGTTCTTCCTATCAAAATAGAATTTCTTACTTGTAAACCTTGGAAATGTTTTGGTTCCAATTTAACGACCCCTGGTTTTGAACTGTCACTACCACCAAAGGCGTACTCGACCCCATAAACTGTCCAAAACCAACATCTGATAAACATGTAAAAGTACATAATAACAACCAAATTTATTGCCCATTGAAACCATACAAATAATGAAATACACAAAATGATATAGATCTTTTATTTTCTTTAATCTCATTCTTCATGATGAAGCAAACAAAGGCAACTAAAACCGACCCCTCCCTATGTAAAAGGTGCATTTTCAGTAACAAACGGAACTACTACTTAGGTTTCTTTTCCCACACATGCTCTTATCCGTACATAAATATAAGTATATAACACCATATTATGCAAGAACAGGCGAGTTTAAATAAAATTTGTCAAATCCGTAGGCGTTTCTTTCATCAAATTTTCATAATGTACAAAGTCATTAATCCAAATTATAGTGTGAATTTGGAACTTTCACATGAACAAATGCTAGAAGCCTAGTATCGAACAACAGTCTCAATAGTTTAAAACCTGAACGACTCATCAACTAATCATTCTATATGAAAAAAAGCCCATGTTTGGCTTTAAGAGTGTCAAATGATTTCATTTAAACAAGAATTCACTAAGTTGTGACGGGTGAAAAGGAAAACAAACCCAAACTATTACTATTTGAATTTACTAAGGTATTCGAGATTGCTTAGTAAAATGCCTCTGCTTATTACTATTAGAAATTAGTTGTTGTCAATAGGTTGTATCTTTTGCTTTACTTTTACAAAACAACTAATAGATAAACAGTTTATATAAGCAATCTCGAACAACATCAAAACTGTTTGTCCGTTGTATCAAGAAGCAATAGGTAAGTAAACCGTTATAACAAGCAACGGCAATCCCAAACAACACAACCTAAATAAAAAATGCTAAAATACCAACACCTCATATAAACTTCAAACAAGAAAAGGTGTCAACAATGCAACAATTATACATAATCCGAAAACAAAATAAATGTCAAACCTTGAACACCAGAGTGATAAAATCCAAGACCAAACCAATACGCGTAACGATTTATAGGCATAAGATCATACACGTTTATATAAACAGGTGTCCCTGCCTTATTCTTCTTCCCCATCATTCCACACAACATTTTACAGAAATCCAAAACAAAGCCACAATACAACTTATCTCAAATGACAATTTTACACTGGGCATGTAGAGAATTTATAGAAATAACTCTCAAGCACATTGATAAGAAGCATGCATTACAAAACCACAATAAAAGACTACTTTTTGTTATGTTCAAAAGTGAATGATTATGGATTGAATTTGATGTTGGGATTTGTGGAAATGAATTTGAAAAGGGTCCCAAACAAACCCTTTTACAGAATTAATTTTCATTGTTTTTGTTTGATTTGTTGAAGGCAGAAAGTGAGATGTTTCAAGAGAATCGGAGGAACATGAGGAGGGAAATGTGTTGTCAACTTTTTTATAATATATCTTTGGTTTTGGTCCTTCATATTTGAATATTATAGAAAGTCGCCAGACTTTTTTGTTGAGTTCAAAACTAAATTTAGTAACGTTTGTCTATTATATCAGTGGATTTAAAGCAAAAATTAATGCTAAACCGTACTAAACTTGCACTAAGATTATAGAAGAAATTATTCGTTCGGTCGACTCTACGTAGCTCCACCCCTAAAACCAAATATTTCAAGCAAATTGGAGCAGAGAACCATCTATCTAACCAATATAAAATACCACTTATATTAAAATGATTTATGTTCATTTTGGAGAATATATTTTCTTTGTGGTTATCTGGGGGACTCATCTACCTCCTCTTCATTTTCATCTCATTCCAATCGTTGTGATTTAAATTGTTTTTTTAACTTAAGGGGTATTTTTGTACATTATATTACTTACTTTCTATAACCCTTCTCATTTAACACACCAAAAGTGTGTGTTTTATATAGTCTTTTTTTTTTCTCTCTCTCTCTACATCCAATCCATACTAATCATTCGATCAAGACAAACAATCCAATCGGAACCCATCGATCTTCAATCGATTGTCTTATTTTGATTCGATCTTATCTCCTTCTTCAATTGATAAACATCAGGTTCGTATTTGTTTTTATTTTAGCTTATTTGATGTGAATAAGCTTATTAATTTATCATCATTTGAATTTATGTGCTTATAATTCAGCTTATTTGAACGAATTATATGAATTAATTGTTGCTAGTGATAAGGTAACTTATTAGATGATTTATATAAATAAGTTATGAATCGTCATCATCTGAATTTATTTTGTTGAATTATAAGCTAGCTTATTAGCTTATTTTGATGAATATAGCTGCTTATGAAATTAGATGAGAGCTAGTGTTGAATGAAGTTGTATTATTAGGTTAGTTTTATGATTGGTTTTAACTTACTAGTTAGCAATAAGCAGTTTTGAGCTGATATGAAATATATTATATGTGATTTTAGCTTGGGTTAATATGTTTATAATTGAGGTTATTTTGTTTGATATATCATATGTGATATCACATATGATATTTCATTTTGTTAGATTTATCATATGTGATATCACATAGACTGCTTTATTAGATGTATCATATGTGATATTTGCGTTTTGTCATGAAACAACTTATTTTGTTTTTCTCATTTTATATTTTCAGAACTGTTGTTCAATAAGAAGTTGTTGTTCAAGAAAAAAAGATATGGTTCAAGACGAAGAAGACTTAGTTTAAGAAGAAGAAGACTTGTTTCAGGATATGGAAATGACTTTGTTTGATTCCATGATAGATCATCCAACTCTTTCTTTTTTTACCACATGTGTATGCTAGGAAATCTTATATGTGTTATTATCTAATTTTATTTTCATTACAATTATCTTATATGTATTTGGAAAGGAAATCATATATGATTTTACATTATTTTTGTTTTCATTACAATTATCATATGTGATATTTGAAAGTTAATCTGTTTAATGTTTGATTTTTATATGGACAACTGTTAGAAATTCTCTTTTACTTGATTTTGGTTGATTTGGATCTTACATGAATGTGAATCTATTATATATCAGATGTTGATAAATTGTATTTTTACTAGTTACAGTCAGCACATATATCCTTTTGTGTTTTGTTCCAAAAGTCATTTTATGATTTAACATGTCATCACTAATTTATCAAAACCATCATATTTGATGTTTATAAAATGATAACTTGTTTTCTATTCTAATGCATTTATTTACAGGATTTTGAATGTGGGCAATAAAACTTAAACAACAAATAGACATTTAATATCGAAAATCACATTCCTTATAATGTTTAGCCTTTTTTATTTAGTATTAAACATCATGGCTTAAATACCAAAGAAGTTAAACCATATTGCAAGACATTTGTACCAATTACCAAATGGTTTACAAAAACGTCCGTAGACGTCAAAACTCATATGGGAGATTTACAGATTAAAAACAAAGTTACATTTGGAACTTGAAATAAAAATTCATGAGCTTCTGCTTGAGTTTTCTGGCCTTTGGATGTTGTAATGGATCAAGATCCTTGAAAAATTGTTTCTCACACACAATAAGAAGATTTGATTTCAATTTTCAAGAACATAATTTATATGATATAGTTATAAGGGTAAAGAAGTTAACTTTCAAGCAGATTTTAATATATGGATATAAAACACTAAACTAACTGTTATTTACTCAATAGGAGATGACAAACTTGTTTGTATTTTAGTTTCAGGCTTATTATCATTATTAATGATATATTATAGTTGTTAAAAAAGTTTGTTTTTCAAGCAGATTATCATATATGTATTATACACACAAAAACTAAATTTGTAGTACTAACATGGAGACAAATACAGATTGTATTTTATTTTCAAGCACATTATTCATATCATGATATAGTATTAAATGCTTAAAACTACCTTATTATCATATATGTTGCAGTACATAATTTTTACTCAATTTTTTCAGACAACTTATCATATATGATTTTTTACTAACAGGTCATTACTATATTGTTCTAGCATAGATTAAGCATAAAACCCTGATTAATTTCTAAAAAATAAGCTAATAAGTTAGGTTTATAATTCATCATATAAATTTAGGATGATTATAATTCTTTTGCTATTCACATCAATCCACTAATAAGTTTGCTTATCAACTCAACAGATTAAAATATATTAATTCGTCAAATAAGCTTATAAAAGGTTATGATGAATATAAGCTTATTCACATCAAATTAAGCTAAAAATAAGATATATAAATAACAGATCGGAATAACTTTTTACTGATGTTAAAGACCGAAGAAGGAGATAATTGATTTACCAGAAGGAATGTTGATCGATTGATTAGATGTTCGTGATGATAGATAAGATTCTGATATGTTTGTATGTGTTTTCATGTGAGTTAGGTGAGAAGATGAGGATGGATGATATAAAAAAGACGGTGAGGTGTAATTGATTGAGGTTGGTTGGTGTGGGACGTAAATGTCAAAACTACAATCCGTCCTAAACTTGCACTAAGATTATAGAAGAAATTATTCGTTCGGTCGACTCTACGTAGCTCCACCCCTAAAACCAAATATTTCAAGCAAATTGGAGCAGAGAACCATCTATCTACCAACTATATAAAATACCAACTATATAAAATAAGCTTTCTTGTAACTCATCTTAAAGCAAAAATCCTACAAAAATGACACCTGTCCATTGTAAAATAATCAACGGCTGATATAGAACTTCTTCATTGAGCATTAAATGTAAAAAAACCATCCCAGAAAAAAGCCTAACAAAAAACATTCTCTCAAATCTTTTCAAGCAACGACACAACAAAAAAATAAACCATGAATCCCTAAAAAGAACCCAAAAACCCCAAAATCATTCTTGATGATAAATGATTTTGATGAATGATTTTGATGAATAAATTTATTAAAACCATTGATGATGATCCATAACCATCGATCAAGGTATGTTATTTTATTATTCATTGTTGATCTTCAATAAACAATTATTTTAAGAATCACGAAATAAAAATCCCCAAAGTCATAATTGAATTCTTAGATTTTGAATTCTACCGTTTCTCATCTGGATGGATTCGTAAGTTCTTTTAATTTTGAATCTGTGTGTTTTTAGGCCGATTAATATGTTGATAATTATAGTTAACCATGACTGATGATATGTTTTTTAGATCCATTAATAAACGTTGTTCATTTGTTTAACTAAATATGTATGAATGATGTTCTTTCAACTATGTATGATAAAACCATTTTTGTTGTAAGATGATATATGCAAACTGAATTTTCAATTTTTATTTATTTATTTTTTTACAAAATAATGATGTAACAAATTGGGGATTTGATCTTATGAGTTATGGTGTTGATATTGAAGAATATATCAAGAAAATTGTTTACACTTTGTGGAAGATGATAAAATCCCTAAAAATTGTTTATTTTTGGATTTTAAAATTTCCTTAATTACAGCTAATTTTGTTAATTGGTTTGATTTGATAAATCATTCCTTTATTTAACTCATTTTTAATCTATGCATCTTTTATAATTTTTCCACATAATATCTTCCCAATGAAGAAAACTGATTACATCTGTTGTTTGAATAAATCAAACCAGTTTTATCTACAGGTCTTGGAGACAAGTGAAGCATAAACACTAAAATATATAACTCGTGGTATATACAATCATATCAAGGTAACCATATATCAATTCTATTACTTTTGTTATTTTGTGTGGATTTTGTTGTTTTGAGTATTGATTATTAAGGAATTTGATTATTATTTTTTGATGGCTTTTACCAGATCAACAACAATGGTTATCAAATTGGACTTCGCTAACCTGAAAGAGTTGATGGAACCGAATTTATTGAGTTTTATTTCCCTCTACAATTAATAACAGTTGAATAACTACAGACATGTAATTCACTCTAATATCTATTTTGCACGAGCTTTTAAAATCTGATGGTCACTCGATTCAATAAAACTCAATAAATCCGCTTCCCACTTTAATGTCATTGCAGAAAGTTAGATTATTGTTGTATTAACTTGGTGTTAGTAGTCGTATTAATAATCAGCTATATACACATATATATATTTGAAAAAAAAGTGCATGTGCGCAGACCCACACCTGGACCGTCTTACCCACACTCATGCCTGTATAGCACTTTTTTTTATCTCATTTCTATTTTTAAGTCCATGTACTTTTTTGTGATGTTAGAGTCACAACAATCTTGCAAAAAGTAAGCTCAAATAAATCAGTAATCATTGATAACTTCGGCTCACCTTCTACTTTTTATTGTTGTAGTTGGTGTTAACTTTTAGATAACGTTAGCTTTTTTTGCGCTACTAAACTTGTTACTTAATTGTATACAGGTAAGATTGTAATAACCATTGATCATGCATTCAAACAAAGCGCGGTTCGACAATGGATAGTTATTGTAGGAAGTGGTTACATTGGGATTGAATTCACTCATGTCTACATGGCAGTGGGAAGTGAGTTAACAAAAAGACTTGATATGTATCAGTTTACGTGTGCAGGTTTCTCCAAAACTAGAGTCGCAACAATCTTGCAAAAAGTAAGCTCAAATAATTCAGTAATCATTGATAACTTCGGCTCACCTTCTACTTTTTATTGTTGTTGTTGGTGTTAACTTTTAGATAACGTTAGCTTTTTTTTTGCGCTGCTAAACTTATTACTTAATTGTATACAGGTAAGATTGTAATAACCATTGATCATGCATTCAAACAAAGCGCGGTTCGACAATGGATAGTTATTGTAAGAAGTGGTTACATTGGGATTGAATTCACTCATGTCTACTGGGAAGTGAGGTGAGCATTGATGATCCTTTGACGCACATCTATTTTAATTTTTAAGCTTATTTCTAAGAGTATGTTCGTTGTCATAGAAGGTTATGTGTGTATGAACTAACTTAGAAAGAGGAAAACAGGGGGCCTTTTGTCATTCTAATTGCATTGCCCTAATTCATGATCCTAATATGTTATATTGCTTATGTCTGAATACTTCAAATGATGTGAAGTTTAATTCAGTTTTATGCATCTTAAATCTGAAATATATCGTAACGTTTCTTTATTATCTTCTTACTATTGCCCTTTCGTTTATCAGGAGTTCGTTAAGTATATTACAACTAAATTCATGAATAAACAAAATGTTCATTTACAGGAAAAAAGGCCCCGAGAATGGCGCTAAAACACATGAGTAAAAATATATATGACTTAGCGTTTTCAGAAGGACATGCGCCTGCTCCTTGAAATTACGAATAAAAGGCAAGATGGTTTGCTTTTATAGAGACAATGGTTCCTTTTTATCAATTCGGCTAAACCATGTTACTTATTTTTGCAATCTGCTCTTTTGGTTTGAAAAATAAAATGTTTGCTGTTTGAAAAGGTTTAGAAGTGTGTTTTGTTCCTTTTGTTTGACTTCCGATTACTACTATTTAACAGCTATTCTTCAGTAGTAAGTGTTACGCGGGCTGAGGTAGAGCTACACACAGAAAGACTTCTCGAGGTAGAAAGTGAATCATTATCTGCAATGGCAACTATATTCAAGTTTTCTGAAGTGAATCTCTATAGTTCAAGAAGATCAGTGCAGGTTTGATTTTTTGAACAATCTTTAAAACATTAATAATTAACAGCTAAAGCTAACCTAAATGTACATTATCAAATCAAATATTAAATGTACATTACCAAATGAGTTTTGTTGAATGATGTTATGTTTCCCAGATTCTAATAATGGGTGTGGGTCTAATTGTCAATGCAATATGCACTTAAACCAATAGGGTCAGCTCATAAGACCATTAGTAGCCCCTCTCTTGTGATTCACATCTGAAGAATTTGGTTACAACTCCTAATTGGTCCATGGTGTGCAAATCGTTATCTTATCATTAGTTTTAATGATTAGCAATTATTTCGGGCTCAATCTAACTATTCTATCTATTGATGTATTATTTGGAGAAAGTCGATCTTGGCAAACTTGAGATTGTAGCTTTGCAAAGATATTGGCGCCATTTTCACCTCGCGAGTGTCTTAATATTAAGGCTGATGAATAACTTATTGGAGATTATATGAAGGTTTCAAAAGATAGTATCCCCATTAGTAGAAAATTTAAATAATGAAGACAATGACCGGAGATTAGAGGTGTCAATCGGGTTACCGGGTCGGGTTATGATGATCACACAAGCGACTGTGAAAGCAATCGAAGAAACTGTTGTTACAGTATTGAGACTCTACCAAGACCAAAAAAATTGGTGCTCAATGCCACGTATTTCAAAACGCTACTAAAGACTTACAGGTACTATTTTGTCTTAAAACACTGTTCTTATCTAAAGGAGTAAATAGAGTGTATGTAACAATGTATATGGAAGTTCTAATAATAATGAAGCAGGTAACCTGCAATTTTATTGGCGCCATAGGTATAATAAGTTGTTATTAGTTAAAATAAAGACAAAGTATAGGATACAATACTATCATCCTCCTCATAAGCTGTTGTATGAATAGCTAAAAGAAGCCAAGTATAAACAATTTACACCATGAGATTTTTGTATAATGGTGAACTCTGTATACTTCAGACACCATATCATTTAGACATAATGGAATACTCAGTTTACTTTAGACAGTTGTATGAATAGCTAAAGAAGCTGAGTAAAAAGTAAAATTAATGACAATAATAATAAGACACCATGAAATTGTTATTTATTTACCTCAATTATGGTTGTATCAATAATCAGGAAAACAAGGAAAGATTCACATTCTATAAATGATCGAAACTCAGTGGAAAATCCCATAGAATCGAAGGATACAAGAAAATGATCAATAGAAACTGATGTGGTCACATTCTTAAGTTGAGGCACAACCACATTGAATACATTTGGAAGCGAGAGTGATTGTGTAATAGTGAGATCAGAATGTTATGAAGCATAAATATTGAAAATATTCAAGCCTTTCATTCAACAATGATGTAGAATGAGATCTTTTAGATTAACAAACTCTGAACAGAGGTCGAGGCTTTCGTCTCCTTCATCACCTAAATTTAAATTTTTTCAATATTAAGGTTTCCAGAACTGGAACATCATTAGCTAACTTTGGTAGGCATTGTGGCACTCAAGAAATAAGTAAGTTCATTTAACATCTAACCCGAACCACTGACAATTTTAAACTCATGTGACCACTTAAAACATTTACTATAGCACAATAGCCTATAATCCTCGACAGTTTATATCTCATTTACTATGAGTTTATATTTCATTTACTATGAGTCCAATTAGTGTAAAAGAAGTTGGAATTCTCTTGTGATACTAGAATATAAGTTAAGTAAATGTACAAACTACGAAATATATACATGAAACCAATATTTCAGCCAAATAGTGTAGCAAACAAGCATACAATGGAAACCTCAACACTGCAACGTCAATTTCGGTACATCCATGTGGACATCTTATACGTGTACTACAGCTTTGAAGCTCTGCTACAGTGGCACGCTTTCAGTGCCCGGTCATTGGTGATCCAATTTAAGGCCAGGCTTAATTTTTTATTTTTTTTTACAAATACGCAATACAAAAAAAAATATTCGGCACAAAATAAAATAAAAAATTACAAAAGTACTGATTTATTCAGATAAAAAAATATACGCTACATGAGGCCCAACACATAAGCCCATATAAAAAAAACAAACTATTAAACATGAGACCAAAAAAATAAACCCACACAAAATAATATAAAAAAAAAAATAAAAAAATTTGTTCGGCACAACATAGCAAAAAAAATTACAAAAGTACTGACTTATTCAGATAAAAAAATACCCGCACCATGAGGCCCAACACATAAGGCAATATAAAAAAAATTATTAAACATGAGACCGAAAAAATAAACTCGCACAAAATAATATAAAAATTTGCTCCACACAACATAGAATTTTTTTACAAAAGTACTGATTTATTCAGATAAAAAAATACCCGCACCATGGGGCCCAATAAATAAGCCCATATAAAAAATAAACTATTAAATATGAGACCGAAAAATAAACCCGCACAAAATAAATAAAAAATTAAAAAAAAGGCCATGCAGTAACGTGCGTACTTAATAACTTTAAAATAAACAGCCCAAAAAAAACCTCCTACGCTAAGTAAAAAAATAATACTTAGTGCTTTGGCTACTCAATTCTACCTTGACAGTACTTCCATGCTCTGGCTACTCAAGTCTAAAGAAAACAACTCTATGTGGTTGTATCAAGAGTAAAGAGCAAGAGAGGTCTAAAGGTGTTGTGTTGAGATAAAGATGACAATTATTGCAGTTATACCACCCATGTTAGCTTTAAAGAAGTCCTTCATCAACTTTGAGTTTATTCATTTTTCATTAGCTTTTTTGTAATAACTATATTATCATAAATACAATGTTATATTACTTTTTTTTTGTTCTATCAATGTTTCACAATAGCATTTTATAAACTTTCTTGCTAATTACATATATTTATCAACATTTTGTCAACAATCGCTTAATTCTAATGATAGGCAATACTTGGAACAACCAAAAACAATATCGAACAAATGTAAATGTTTCTTTCAATAAAATCTTAAAGCTCGCCGCCCAACGGGCGGGCCTTGAAGCTAGTGAAATATAAATAGATGAATGTGTACAAACAAACTTCAAAAATAAATAATATGATGAAAACACAGGTTGCCATTATATAAAAATACCTGTTCTAGGAAATCCTTCTTGAACAGTTCTATCATGGTTTGATCCTCTGATATCTTTTGAACTTGGTAGACATGATGATTGTTGTTAATATTGTAATCGCTGTATTGGAAGCGGAACAACAATGTTTTCCCAACCATGTTATTTAGCTCTCCAGGGAAATAGTCATCATAGTCTAAACCATACTCATTGAGGAGAGTATAACATTTTACACGTGTTAGTTGAAAGACCAAGTCATCAAAAAGAAGGAGGGATGCTGAACCGGTGTCATCTATGACACGGATGATTACTTTATACCTGCCATTTTAAAGTTTGTTGTTTAAAATGAAATATAGGAAAAGATAAATGTTTATAGGTAGGATTAAAAAAATGAATAATTAATGATTTTGAATGAATATAATCAAACCTGATCCCAACACAAGTTTCTTTTATTCCTTTGTGGACGGTGCAATTCCACAACTTCATTCCATCATCAGCTTGTTTTGCGATTCTACCACACTTCTTACAGGCGAGATACGCCCATCCATGTTCTCGGTGTATTTTGTGAATTCTCGCGTACAAAATGCAATGAAATCCCTGAAAATGATGCAATGTTACTAATACTCATAATTAAAATTAAAAAATTGTAAAAAGTGAGTAAAAATTACTTTTGCAGCTTCACGGATCGAGCCAACCATTTTTTTGATTGCACCTTGGAAAAATTCCTGAGGTGTCAATTCCCTTTTAACCGGTGAGAACAGAGATATTATCTTTTGTTTGGGATCATAGCCTTCCACAAGTGTGTACCTATAACAATGTTGATAAAAGTTTAAGATCCGAAAAAGTGACTGCTATTCATCTTTGCAGTATATTCTGTTATAACAACAGTATATGTTGTCATTGTTATAAAGTATGTTATAACAGCCAGTGTGTCGAGTCAATAAAGGTTATGTGTCACCAAGTATGTGCATATCAATTTTATGCGTATGTATGTTTTTAAGAGGGTGTTTGGCTGGCCACATAACTGTAAATAATTGATTTGTGTTTTGTAAGAGGGTGTTTGGCAGACACTTAAATACTTGGTTTGTATTTTACCAACTATATTTCGGCTTTAAAATGCAGCATAGGCAACTCTAAATTCTGTATCCAAACAACTATAAATGAATTGCATATGTTTTTTGAAATTCAGATATTCAGAAAACATATCAGAAACATGACTACAGGGATAACAAACAAATAAATAAAAACAATACGAATCTACCTATTAATAAAGCTAAATAAATAGTATAATAGTTGAAGTATG
>BQNB010060760.1:0-36788 GCA_026074375.1 Tanacetum coccineum
TAAATATGACAGCTTCACATGCTCAAAACCTTCCTTAGCTAATAGAATCCGTAGGTTAGGAATGGAGTTAATATCTTTCACATGCCCCATGACATGACATGAGAGGTCACGTTCAACAACATAAGAATCATCCAAAACCAATGCCGGTGAGGAAGATACATGAGCAACAGAGGCAATCAATGGTGGAAAGTCTCTAGCAGCAAAAAAAAATGACCCAAATGTACCATGCACATTGGATTGAGAAGGCCCCAATGGTTTTACAGGTTTGTTTGCATGTTTAAAATGGGCAACATTGGCATGGATATGGAAACGACCAATCCAAATCGTACAAAGATTTCCAACCAAACGATCTAAATCGTTAACACGAATAAACCTGACAAAAGCAAAACGTTTACCTGCTTTGGATCTACGATTAGGAATAAAAACGTCTATCACCTTCCGATACCCCTCGCAAACCTTCCACAATTCCTTCGACCCAAGATTATCAGGAAAATTGCTTACAAAAATAGATTTAGAAATTTCGTCTTTTGCGGGTCAAATTTGTTGCTAGTATTATTTTGCATCGTTTTCACTTCAAAATCACTTTTGAAACTAATTGGGATGCATCTAAATGAATTGAGATCTATCTAATTCAAGTCGATATATCTCATGTGTGGTTAATGTTATTTTTAATCATTCACATTTTAAACTTTCGTCTAACCGGATCCCTACCTATGTATCATAAAGAAAGAGCTGAGATCAATATACACCCAGTATTGTTTAAAAACTCAATGAAACAATCATGGCTATTCATTTTTTCATAAAAAAAACCACACTTTTCATCTTTTAGAAACAACAAATCTTGCAAACGGTAAATCGTTAAGCGACAAAAAATAAACTATCGCGACGAGAATTTTTTTATCTTTTAGTAGACGAGCACTTCGATATACTTTCGAAGATTTTTTTTTCTATTTTTTTAGTATTGAAATTTATGACTGGAAAAATTACATGTGATTTTTTTTTTAAAATCACGTGTGATTTTATTAAATCATATGTGATTTTAAAATAACAAACCAACTCTGAATTCATAAATCACATGTGATTTTTCATTAGGTAAATTTCGATGCTCACAAAAAAAAACTCAGAAAAAGGTTCGTCGAAAGTATATATAAAAGTGCCCCTCTATAAAAAAATGATTTAATTCTCGTCACGATAGTATGGTTTGTTTTGCGTAACGATTAACGGTTTGCGAGATACTTAATTTTTTAAAAAGGGATGAAAGTGATTTTTTCAGCTTGATGAAAAAAATGAAAAAATTAAGATTTGTTCATTGGATCTTTAAAGAATTTGAGTCTACATTGAACTTTTTCTCAAAAATCTAGTTTTCAAATGATTACTACTCACTTGATTTTCTTATTTTTTTTCTTACTCTTAAACCTTAATTTTATATTTTTTGTAAAGTTTTAAACCTTAATTTTATGCAACTACATATTTTGAAAACCACATTAGTGTTTCGGTTACCCACTTACTGATAAGTGTAGAATACACATATCCATTTATACCTAAATAACCCAATTAAACCCAAAACAGACCAAAAATGGCAAAAATATGCTTGTATTTGTGTTTTGTGTGCAGGTACGGATAAATCAAAAATAACAAGAAAACAGTCAAAAACAAGCAAGCACGAACACGGGAATTAGAAGAGTACAAAAAGAAGCCAAAGAATCAAAGCCGAAGCCAAAAAAAGTTAAGCCTCAGTCAAACTCTAGTCAATCATGGTTAATAAAAGTCAACAAAGTCCAAAAATAACCCCTTACCCGGTTCCTAAAGCCCAAAACCCTAGCCCACTTATCTTTATATAAAACACAAGGGCTTAACTTGCAATTTTCGAAAGTAAATTATAACAAGAAAAGAAGAAAAGAAAGACAAGGGCCAAAGTTGAAAAATTCCCAAAGTCTAACAGTTTTAACTGTCAAAAAGAGGCGCGAAACCCATTTACTGTTCACCCATCGTCCCACCTTTCACCCCCATAGTAAAACAAAGGGCAAATAGAAATTGATGGGCAAAGAAGACAATTCAAGAGCTCACAAGTATAAATGAAGGGTCAAATCAGTCTTATCAAGGCATTCATTAGCCCTCTCTCAAGCTCAAAGCCACGTCAATCATGGAGAAAGCACAAATTTATGTGGGTTTTACACTAAAATCACTCACAAAAGAAGCACAATGACATCCATAAGAGAATGACACGCTGGCAATCTTCAGGTGTCCACAGCTTGATCAAACGGCCACAATTGATGCTCAAATGATTAAAGAAATGATTGGCCAGGATTAAAAGGATTGGAGAGCAAGGCAAGAGGCTAGAAGGATCCAAGGCAGCCTATAAATAGGCCTCACTCTTCACACACACATGAGTAGTTTTTTATCTAGTTTTTAAAAGTAGCTTTTAATTTAGTTGTAGCTTAAATTTTAATTTCTTAGCTTAATGATGTTTTAATCTTGTAATTTTCCTTTAAAAGTATTGTAAGCAAGTTTTCTTTTAATGAAATTCAGTTTTTCTTAATCTCTTCCAATTTCTTTTTCATAAGCTCTCTTAACTAAGCTAAAATCTCTCAATAAGCTCTTAATAAGCTCTTTCAGTCTATAAGCTGAAATAGAGCTTAATCAATTCAGATTTAATCCTTTCTAAACCTTAAAACAGTGTAACTTACATTTATCATGGATCTTATTGGAATTGAGCTTTTGGAAGGGGATCTTAACTTGGAAGAGATCCCAAGGACTTTACCCTAGCTTATCTAATAAGCTAGGGAGCTTGAAGCTGCCCTATTTGGGAACCTCTTGTTTGGCTAGAGGAGTTTGTAAGTTTCTCTTTCATTTCCTTTTAATCTAGCTTTAAATAGTGATTTCTTTGCTTTCTATATTCAGATCTGCTTATTAAGCTTGCTTATTGTTGCCTATTTGTGTTTTATTTAGCTAATTAGTCTCAATAGTTTATCTGTTTTTAACTTTCTTAGTTTGAATCATAGTTTTTCATAAAATTGTCTTAAAAACCTCTAAAAAACCAAAAATATAGTAAAATAGCTTAAGTCTTAGATTATTGCTTATCTAGTTGTTAATTCATGCTTATTAAAGTTGTTTTAATCTATTAATTGTCTGGTATTAAGCATTTGTTTAATAGATTTCAAATTTAGTAGCTTAATCATAACTGTCATAGTAGTAAAGGGGTGTTTGGCATAAGTGTGTTTGACCTCTAAAAGTCAACATTACTTGTGCAATTTGCTTGAGTCAGCTGAGTTTTCATTTAAGATTAGTTTTCATTTAGTTTTTATAAGTTAGAGTTCAAAATTTCAAAAGATATGGCTTAATATCTTTGTTTTTACACCAGGGTACTTTGTGCCTATCTTTTTACTTGTGAAATTTTAATCCAAAGCCCTTAAGGCTTGGATCTTGCTTGCATTGTATTTATATACACAATTTGAGTGTAAATAAGGCCAAGGTTTCCCTTAGGAGACCTGCACCTTTGTGTTGCACTTGTCCAAAGTGCAGCAGTACTAACTAAAAAGTTAGTATTGCTGTCACAGTTAGTACTGCCACTTTTAGGCTAGTTCTTAGTTAAGTAAAAGTAGGATTTAGGCTCTTAAATTCAAGTAGGATTAAGTCTAGTTATAGCTTAATATAGAATAAGTCTTAGATTACATTTTCTAGCTTATTCTCCTAGCTTATTTTGCTGTCAAAAGTAACTAAAAAACTTCAAAAAACCAAAAACAGTACTTAGGAATTTTAGGATTTTAATTTGTTAATTTAGCTTATGAGTCTAGATTTTATAGCTTAATTAGATAGATTATAAGTAGTTTAATAAGTCCTTAAAGTTTTAGAGTCTAGTTTAGCTTTTTAAGGTTTTTAGCTTATTTGGATTTTGTGCTATCTTGCTTATTTCCTGAGTTTGCTTAATTCATGCTTAATTTCAGTAGCTTAAGAGGATTTCTAGCTCTAGTTTCTTTTCTGAAATAGCTTAAGCATCATATAAGCTTTTTAGAATTCCTTTCCTTTTTAATTTTTAGCTAAAAATAAGCTTTTTAGAGCTTAATAAGTAAAACCAAGGGTTAAACCCTCCTTTCTGAGGTCAGTTCAAAAATAAGCTCTTATTGAGCTTATTTGTTATTTTCAGCCCAAGTAGCTTTTATTAATTTTGTTCCCACTAGCTTCCTTTACAACTTTGCTCTTTCAAGTTTTTAGTGATAAGCACTTTTAGAATTTGAGCTTATAATTGGACTTTGGTTGTTATCGGGGTAGGTCCTCAGGGACTATTCTTGTAATTTTTCTGTTTTAGTTGTTTCTTTTGTGTCTTCTATAAGTCCAGTATATCTTAGTTTTTCAATATTAGTAAAAAAAAAGGTTGCAAAAAAGGGGTGGCTCACATCGAACCCATAGACCTCCCATCACTGTCTTAAATAATGTATGCCTTGTAAACCAGTTTTGCTCTACATTAGCTCAGTTCCATTTGTATACGCCCATTTAATATCGTAACATGTTGCTGTCTTCCTATTTTATAATAAGCCGTAGCCTTATAAGTTATTTGAGAGCTTTATTTGTTTTAGCTTTTTGGTCTTTCTCATTTTTTCTTTGCATTCCTGTTAGTGGGTTTAAGTTTTTTCTGAATTTTTCCGATTTTTCTAAGCTTTTATTAGTCATTTTTCGAAAGGTAAAATCATGATAAATTTCATTTGAGTAAAGAAATAGAAAAAGAGTTTCAGGAAAAATACAAAAAAGATAGTTTTTGTTTCATAAAAAAATAGTGCTTAAGGTTTACATCCCCAGTAAACTCATTTTTACACTTTTTGATCTTAAATTTCATTTTTGAGTTTATATTTTCTATTTTAAAAATAGGATTTTTAATAATAAAATATTTAAAAATCGTTTCTTTGCTTTTATTGTATATTTTGACTTTTTAAAGCTTTAAAGATCATTTTTGGACCAAAATTTTTAGAATACTTAGAAAATGTGCTATTGTTTTTAGATTTAATTAGATTAATTAGTTTGTGTTAATTCATTATTAATGAAAAATAATAAAAAAAAATGTTTTTCTTTTTCTAAAAATTTTCTTTTGTCCTATCTTAGGTTAGAATTTTAGTTTACATATTTAGAAGTTAAAATTAGTTTACTTGTTTATTTGTCGCGTTTTAAATTGTTACCCGTATTAGTTTAATTGTTTTATTGATTTATTATTTGTCAATTTGAAATTGGTTATGTTATATTTAGTAGTAATAGATCATCAAATCATCTATTTGCTTATTCAAATCATAATCCGGACTTAAATGAGGATTCAATTTCACTAGTCGTTGGGGAAACGATCCGGGTGATCATATTTGCCCGGTTTAATATACGTATTATATATTATATTATATATATTTTTGAGAGTGAATTTTATCAAGGGTAACTTGGTAATTTTCTTAATTACTCTTAAAGTTATATTAGTATATATATTTTAGGTATATAAAACACTCGAATCAATTATAATTTATCTTGGGAGATTAATAATGGTGATCTTATTAAACCATAGCTCAGCGAGACTTTACTAACTTACTACTTAATGGCTCTTTATATATTAGTAGTCCACTATCTGGGTCCTTACCAAGGGAATCAGAATGTCATTTGTTGATCCCAGGTCACCTGCTAGTCCAACTTGTTCACTAAACCAATGGCAATGATAGGTCATTATTTGTGATCCTATGATTCTAGATATATAAATTGCAGATTGTGGGAGCTATCGGCATCTAGTCTAGCTCTTATAATTTTGCATTCCTAGATTCCAGTATGAATGTAATAGTCGCACACTTTCTTAAGCACGTAAAGGAGTATAAATTGTGTTAAGACATAATCAAACCAAACAACGGAGAAGAATAAGCAAGCAATCGAGAAAAACAAACCAAACATTAAATTATCATAAACATGGCTAATACCCAAGGGTATTAGCCCATAACCATTGTAATGAATACAAGAATAATAATCTAATCAACCAAGGTAAACTAACCGAGTTAAACGAATGATACCAAAAAACGAACGATTATTAGAGTGTAGATGATCACAAGGTGTTTCCTATGGAATTAAGCGCGTTACTTGACCTTCTTTGCTCTTCTTGCCTTCTGAAAATTGACTTTTGTGGTTAGGGTATCGAAAATATGTTTAAGCACACCCTAAACTCGTGTTTAGGGATTTGTATTTATAGTGTTTGGAAATCCGTCGATACGTCGTATTGATTGAGGTCAATATGGCGTATTGGGGGTTTCTTGGAGTAGGGGCCACTTCAATATCTTATAGAATCTTTAAATAATCTTCAATACGGTGTATAGAGTCTTCTAGATACGGCGTATTGGTCTTTAATTCTTCGTGGTTTCTTGTGAAGTGCAGGCACAGATACGTTGTATCTTCCTTGATGGATACGGTGTATAGGTTGTCATAACAGTATATTAAGATTTCTTCGTTTATGCTAAAAAATGTGTGCCTTTTAGTATAACTTCACCAATTTACTCCGTAATTACTACAAATAACAACTTTAAGTAATTAAGTACCAATTCATGCAATAATCAAAATGGGTAAGAAACATGGGATAAATGATGCTATAAATGTAACGACCCACTCCGGAAAGGAGGCCGAAACGTCATAATCATGGTGTCATATCAAAGCATAATAAAGGCATAAAGTCATAAATGATAACATAGGACGAGGTGGAAAGCCGGAATCAAACATCGGCTCCCAATTATGAGATCAACATGAATAACGTAAAAGAAGTCTAAAGGACGAAACATGTGTCCAAGATAGTATAGCACATCAAAATGTCTGCGATAAAAAGAAAGGAAGCTAAATGGGTCACTTCCTAAGCACACACTCTCTCAAGCCCAATCTCCCTCTAGATACCTGCCGTATAAGAAAGAGAAAGAAATACGGCTGAGCATAACGCTCAGTGAACGGATATAATAACAATGTAAGTAATAAGTATGAATCCTGGATAGTAAATATAAAGTAGCGGAAAGATCAAAAGTGTCATGAGGAAACCTGGAGAATGCGTCATGAAGAATAGGAAATAAACATGTAAAGCATGGTAATACGAAGTAAAGATGTCATGAAATATCATGGATAGTATAAACATAAATAATAAGGAATGCCCACGAGCTCATATAATCATACATGTCATAATAATAATGTCGTGAATACATGCATATAATAGAGGGGCTGCCTCAACATGTAATAGAGGGGTGACCTCTTATAATAATATGGGTGGAGGGATCAGCTCCAATGTGATGGGATGTAGAGCACACACCAACCAATCACCATGAACGTGTAAACATGTAAACTAGGATGCACCCATACGCCCCTGAATAATAATGGCCAAACATGAAATATAATCTGGTAACATGAAAAGGGACGCCGCGTGAAATCACTCTCAACGCGAAAGAGTCGTGACACAGGTGCCTCATGTGTCACGGTCATGGTACCTCCATGACTAGGTGGTAAGTCATGTAAATCATGGTCATGCGTATATATAGCTCGGGCAATAGAATAAGTCTTGAAATCAAACATGTAAAGGATCATGGCAAAAGACATAAAAATGGGGAAGCATAGCAGTTCTGGGGATGAATCATGAAAAGAAAGAATGTCCTTACTGAAAGGACGGAATATCCGTACCTTATGTCCAGCAGTAACGGAAAGAGATGGATAAGAAGATGGAAGCTACTCCTGCTTAATGCGATCTACATGTTAAAGGACATATATAAGTTACTTGTTCATGATTAAGGTTACTTTCCATTTTTTGTAACTTTCTATTTTTAGTAACTTTCTATTTTTAGTAACTTTCTATAATTAGCATGATTCCTTGATTAGTACGTTCCATGATTAACATATTCCATGATTAGTATGTTTCATGATTAGTATTCTTGTTATATTGGGTACTTTCCAAAAATAGCAGCTTCTAATTATAGTAAGTTTCCAAAAATAGACTTTCCTTAATTAACTTTCCATAAATGATAACTTTCCTGATTTAATAAGTTTCCATAATTAAACTTTCTAAAAATAGATGGTTTCTATATTAGTAAGTTTTCATAGATAGCATGTTTATTTATATAGCTGGGTTCTATAAATAGTAAGGTTTTACTTATATAATATCTTATGGACAGGGTGTCCCCCCAACTTATTTTATAGGAGAAATATATTAAATATAATAACATGTCTTAAAACAACCCCATAGTTTCAGAACTGACATTAATCAAGTCCTGTTTTCTTTTAATAGCTAATTGGGTTTTAATTAATAATCACGATTACATGTATTGTTTGTTTCCCCCATTACAAAAACACAATTTTTTTACATTCATTAGCCTGTTTTGGACCTGGGAAAATTAGTTATAACCCTTTTCAATATGTCGGTTCTTTCCTCGGGTTTATTGGCGGGGAAAAATTGGCAAACAATGATTAATCTCCATGAAATATTCGTATTAATTACTTCTAAATTTTTCCAATAGGTGTAGGCAGTGTTACTGTGATATGTAAGCCTTCATAAAAATAATAAAATCAATTTTACAAATAGTTTTAATGCCGATTTAATACAAGCTAAGAAATTAGGGTTTCGAAATATGATTTGATTTTAAAATCTAAATAAACAATGAAAAATGACCATTTTATTATACATAGATCGACTTTATATGATGAAAAGGGAGTTCTATAAAATACCTTGTTGATCCTTAGGGGTTTTTATGAATTTATGAAACAGGGTAGATGGGTTAGAGCTTTTCAGAACCCAATCTATATACCAAAATCGAACCAAGACACCCCATGCTTTCCACTATTTTTTTCCCAACTCTTGACCTTCAAATAACCCAAGAAACAATCGTGCAAGCCTTGGAAATCTCTTGTGCCGCCTCTTAGTTTTTTTTTAGGGTTTGGTATTTCTTGTTTTTTTTTTTTTTTTCTAGGATAAATCAAATAAAAATGCATAACAAATATAATAGGGTATTTTGCCGAATTTTTAAGGCTTCTAAATTGTTTAAAATTTAGACTTTTAAGATTGCATAAATTTTTTTATATTTATCTATTTTATTTAGCTTAATTTGTATTATTATTTACACAAATATTAATTAATTTTGGCTAAATATATATGAATAATTATTAATTATTTTTCTTGTATAACATAAGGTATTTTAAATCTTACAAAAATTTTATAATTGTCACATGTTGCATTTTTATAATTTCTAACATTTAAATGAATTTTATTTAAGCTTTTATAGATTTTCTTGCATTAGGGGTATTTTGGTAATTTTACACTTATTGAAATTTTTAGGTTTTACATAACGAGCTTCGATTTTCCATCATTTGTTATCAGTTTGGAATGCCCCAAAGCAAGTAATTATCAACAACAAGTTTTTATAATACAAGTCATGTATTTTTCATAATTATAATTTTTAAAGGGGCGTTTGGAATAAGCCCGATGACATGTAAAAGTTACGCTTCCGCTTATTTTATTAATGTATACAGATTTTAGACATATTGTATATTATAAATGAAATGAATTTTCAGAAGTTCATGTTTTAATGTTTAGCAGTTATATGATTTTCAGAATAAAAAAAATCTGGGGTTTCAGACACTTACTTGTCTTTGTAGACTGTTGGTTTGAGCACTTTTAACGAACAAGAATGTCATCCATACAAGGTAAATATATGTTTTCTGAAAAGAAAAAACTGGAATTTGTTGGTGTTTTTGTGTTTGCCTAAAAGTTATTTGTCCCAGTACTAGAAATTAGAGTCTATATGTTATAATCTTACTCTCCTAAAATCATCTATATTATATATGTAATGTAATAGGGTATACCGTCTATCAAACGCGTCACAGATGAAATTAAAGAAGCATTAGTTATCATTTGTGAATTGGTATGTGCTTAAATACACATACCTTTGACCTTTAAAACCGGACTTAAATGCCAAAAAACATACCAAAAATACATTGTATTTGTATGTTTTCACTTATCTTGTGCAGGAAACGGATATCCGAGAAAAGAACAAAAAATAAAGCAAAAACGGACAAAACCGAGCACGGAATGGAAAAGCCAAAAGTTAAAAAGTCAAAAAAGTCAAAGTCAAAGTCAACCCCGACAAATTCAACGGTCAAAGCCGAAGCCGTAAATGAAGAATACTTAATGGGCCCACCCGTACCCATCTAATGGGCCGGGGCAGCCCATTAAGCATACATATGAAGACCAAAACCAACACAAAGGCCCATTTTTCCTTTTCTATTACAACCGCCCAAACAAACATATAAAGGCCCAATCCATATGACACTTAACAGCTGTTAGCCATGTTAACCCTTTCACAGTTAACTCAGTTCTGTAGCATAAGGGACATAACCTTGCTAACATCAACATACAATGGTGGGACCAAAATTGCAAATCACAAAACACTTATATCACCACATGGACCTTTTGTGTTATACTAGTATACACGTTTAGGGACTTGTTCTGCCAATTCCCCAAAGTTCACCCTGCACCAAAAACAAAACAAAGTGTAATACCCTTTCCCGCCAAAACACCCCCAGTACTATTTATTGTCTTCTTCCTCTGCAACTACACTACAAAACATCACAATTCACTCAAACCCCACCCCAAGAAGTCAATGCCAAGTTGGCAATCCCCTTTTATCCCATTGGGTGATGAAAAAGACAACATGAATCAAGGGTTATGATCGTTTGAGTGGGGCACCTTAGAGTAAGTCAATGGCTTCTTTAGATTGTTTTTGGTTCTCTCTCACTCATAGAAAAACACTAGGTCATACACGGATTGATACAACATAGAGGTCCAAGGTCTTGGAAGAATCTTAGTATAAAAGTAGCGTGTGGTGGGCTAGGGGTCGTGGCGATTTTGTTGTGTTAAGTCAAATGGGGTATTAAACGAAATTTGTACCATTTTATCTCTGTCATTTTAAATACTTGTCTTTAATTTACTGTCATTTAAATACTTGTCTTGTAATTTCTTTTAAGTTAATGCAATATTTAAAAGTTTTACCTTTAATTATTGTCATTTAAGCTTTCATTATCTTTTAAATATTGTTTAAGCTCTTGTATAAGCTTTTTGAAACATTAAAAGCTTATATTGAAGCCTGTTTAATTTTCTGTCAAAAAAAATCAAAAAATCAAAAAAAGGGAAGCTGTCAAATCAAAAGGGTAGCAAGGTTCTATCTTGATGACCTCTTGGTTTGAGCTTCATGGGAAAGCACATAGGAAAGGTTTGTTTATAAGCTGTTTGAGAGCTTATTGTCTTGCCAAAAAGCTAAGGACCTTTGTGAGTTACTTTTTCCAATTTTTGCATTTTTTATGTTCATGTGCTTATTATTGCTTTTTATTCCTGTTTAATGCTTATTTGTCTTTGTTGCTGTATTTACATACCATTTATTTAAGTTTTTGTCCAATTCTGTCCTTTATTGCCTTTTACATCTTATTGCTTATTTGTTCATTTAAGTGCTTATTTTCTGTTGAGATTTGCTTATTTATGCTTATTCGCTGTTTATATATTATTTGTTTCAAAGCTAGCCCTTTTTCTTGTGAATCAGTGTAAAAAAGGGGGGGATACATTTTGATTTTTTTAAGGGGTTATGTGTTTGGAATAATAGGACAAAGTGGATAATATTTGGGTGTAAAAACAACTATTTGGGTCACTGTGGGCTTACTTTTGGCATACTGTTTTAAAGCTGTTTTCAATTCAGTTTTTCAAGCTTTTAAGTCTTTGAGTTTGTTTTTGTGTTTTTCTAAGTAACCTTTAAAACTGTTGGTTCAAAACTGTGGTGACATAGCTTATTTGATTAAGTTGTTTAAACCAGCCTTTGAGTCTAGTTTTGGAGTCCTTTTTAGTGTTAAAATTCAGTAGTGTGAGTGTCTTTTAGTTTACTTTTGTTTGGGTCAAAATCTGTCAACTCTCCAAGTCATGTTTTTAGTCTCAAAAGTCCAATTTTCATTTTCAAATTTAGGTTAGTAAAAATTGTTTTTAGCTTTTAAATTTTTGAGCATAAGCTCCTTTGGTGTCACACTCCATCTGTTCTAACTTGTTCTTCAATTTTAAGCTTATTTTCTAGCTTGTTTTTTTAGGCCTGCTTATAGCTTTTGTCTTTTTAAGAAATACAAAAAAAGGGGTGCATCTGTGTGAATGGCTATTTTCAGTTAGCTTTTTCTTAGTGTGTTTAAGTTTCAAACTAATTACTCTTTGTTGTTTTAGATAGCCACCAAGATAGGCTTTAAGCTCATATGCCCCATTAAGCCATAAGGATACTTCTTTGAGCTTAAAAATAAGCCCAAAGGTTGTGCCCAAGGCTGTTTGCCTATCAGTTTGTGCCTTCTTTTTATCTGCATTTCTCTCGCTATTTGCTTGTTTCTCTTAGCTTATTTTTATTTGTAGGAGCTTAGTAGGTGTAGTTGGTTATTTGTTTTTGCTTATTTCTCATTTACCCTAGCTTATTTGTTCTAAAAAGCCAAACTGTCTAGCTTAATATTAGTTTTAGTGTAAAAAAGTTATAACTGCCACTTTTTGTTTGCTTATTTAACTGCTTAATTTTAAGTTACAAAAAAGTTGCCTTTTTAAAATTTGCTTAACTTTGTTAGTTTTATAAGTTTTTTATAAAAAAAGAAAAAAAAACATTTTCCAAAAAGGGAGCCCAAGGTTCGAACCCTGGACCTCCCTTATAGCACACATACGTCCCACACATCCCACACACTAACCAACTGCCCTTGGGTCTTTTTCAGTTATCATTCACCCCATTTTATTTTTATACTCACTTTACCCTTTTAAGCCTATAAGCTCATTTCTGCTTATTTCCAGCTTATTCCGATAGGCTGGGAACTCCATTTTATTTTTCATAAAATCAGCATATCTTAAACTACTTTTTTGTATTTTTATCATATTTTTCTCATATCGTCTACTATTTTTAATCTATTTTTCTTTATAAAACAGTTTTTATATCATTAAAAAATATTAAAAAGTTAAAAAAATATAATTCTTTTATTAAAAATTTTCTTTTATCATTTAGGACCTAGGAAAATTAATTTTGCATTTGTAGGGTTAATTTTGTAAAATTTAGTTTTTTAAAGAACGAGTTTCGAACCCCGTTCTCGTTTTTAGATTTTAATCACTTTTAGCTTTCGTTTTTAAGTTTTCTTTAATCGTTTTTGCATTTTAATTGTAGAAATTAGTAATCCAATCCGAATATTCTTTATCCATTCAATTTACGCGATCACAAACGTTCTCGATTTTCAATTCACACCTCGCTGGGAAACGACCCGGGGGATTTTTGATTTTGCTTTAGTCAAAAGCAATTTCTTTGAAATTATCATTATATATTTATTATAATTTATATATACAAAAAGATTACTTTTAAGGTTATCATGAATCCCATGACTTACCTGCTACCCAAGTTTGGATCCCTTATGAGAATGAGAATCTTGTGCTCTATGATATTGCGCAGATGCGAACTCAAAAAAAGGTAATGTGTGCTGTGTCATACTTTTGGTTAGGTATTGTGGATTGTTCCGGTTGAGCGTCTTTGTAAGGTCATTTTGGATAATGTGACACGCTTCCTTTGAAAATAGAGGATGGACTTGTTGGAAAGACTCTTGAAACATACCAACCACACTTCTGTATAGATATTTATGATATGGGTCGGTATGAGCGGACTAGGGATACGGCACTATTGGCTTTTTTCTCTACCACTACTAGATGTAGTTGTTTTGCGATATTCATAAGGAGCATTGACACAGGAGACATAGATTATGCGTTTGAATTCTTATGGCCCCAAACTCGAAACTATTTAATCCTGTTAGAGTTAACTGTATTAACATTAAAGAGGTGTTTGTATAACACCCCCATTTTTGACATATAGCAGCGAAAGCTAATCTGGGGTATTATTTCATAGTACAAGAGTCATAATTATAGAAAACGAATCGTAAAGAGACATTTTTGAAACATTACGTTTTATCAATTCATTATATTATCAGAGTTGTTACAAAAGAGGTTTTTTTCGTCCCAAACATCTAGAAACATAAAGTTTGAATGATAACAGTTTAGCCATCTTCAAGTCCGTTCCATTCCATGCCATAATTCGCTCAAATACGTGAGATAAACATGCTAAAAAGATCAACACAAATGTTTAGTGAAATTCATAGGTTTACGTTAAACAGTTTGAATACAAGTTCAATAGTGGGTTACGTTGTTATACACCCATAAGTGTAATAATTGCAATGAGTACAATTATTATAGAAAACAGTATTATTGCCCGAAGCTCATGCACCGAGACCTTGAGATAATCAATAATCACAATAAGTTGCCCCAACGGGTGCCTTTGCCAAACACCCGCATAGTGTTTCAAATGAAGTGCGTTTGGTTACCAGAAAGTATAGGTACACCAACGGGGAAGCTCAGTCCCAAATAGATCTATTCACAGCATTCGCGCTTACTCCGAAAAGTAATTAACGGTTCATGATAGTGGGGTCTTAATGGCAAAAGTAAGGACTTAGGCAATAATATATCAGGATAGCATACAGTTGGAAAAATACTCGTATTCATGGTTTATAGCATGTATCCCCCTCGCGGGTTTATGAAAACATTAGAAGATTTAAAATGCGAGGCTATGAACTCACCTTAACAGGGGAAATCTGATTGATGGCAAAAGTATATAAAGTGAAAGTAACGGCTTCGTCACGCAACCTGGGGTAATATGTCAAGTCTTAGTGTGATGGTTTATGTTTCAAAACTTTATAAAGTTTAACGTATTACTTTGATTTATTAATTTATGGAAATATTGTATCACTGTTCGGGCCATCATAATTCAGAGGTCATGTAGTAAACGTTTGAGGAGCCAGGACACTTTAAATCGTAAATCCAGCAAACTCGTCAAAACGTATACCCAAATGAAACTCCTCACATGAAGCTCCCTAGTAACGTGATACGATAAGATTTTAAGTTTCTTCAAAAGTTAGTCGATGATAAATTACGTTAAATATATAACGTAATTGTTTTATAATGCGCCGATCGATGATTAATAACGATTAATGTGTCGGGTTTTAATAAAATCGAGTTTTATAATATTAATATATATTTTTATAATTTATATAAAAATATTATATTTTATATTTTCATGTTTGCAAAAATGGCAATATATACCCTTGGTTTATAAACTTTTACAAGTTTAGTCCTTTATATATAAAGTATATATAATTTAAACCTTTAACTTTAGAACTTGGCAAAATAGGTCCTTATAGTTATAACTTTAGAATAATGACATTTTCAGCCCCTTTAGTTATAAATTTCAAAAAGTTACGATATATACCCCTTGCATGGAAATAATTTACAAAACAAGTCCAAAAAGCCATGCAAGCTTATTTTAGGGTTCCAAATGATATTTGCAGGTTATAGCTTATTAGAATAAGCAAAAATAACATGTCTAATGTAACAAAAGTTTAGAAAAAGGATTCGTTAGCTAGAAAATCAAAACGGGTAGTTTTTAGGGTTTTAATAAAAAAACGCATGAGTTTGAGGATTCAAGGCTTTAACAAGAGTGCATATATGATCTTAAGAGTATTATGAACATTCTAATATAGATTATAAGCTTTTTCTTGATTCTTAGCTTCTATTATGAGCTTAGGGACTTCACTTGATCCTTATTGGTCTAAGTTAAGACTCCATTGTTGTATATGATGAAATTTGAGGTGTGATTTAAAGAGGGTTTATGTTTTGGCTTATATAGTGCATGGAAATCTTTTGTGCCCAAGTTTTCTTGTTTTCTTACTATCCTAGCTAGATGAAGTGACTAAGGGAGGCTAGATGGTGAGTATGATGAGCTAGAAAAATAGCTAGGCAAGGTGGAAGGGTGTTGGAGGGGTTTATGAAGGTTCGGCTAGAAAGGGGTGACAAGGAGGTAACAAGGCCATCTTGGTGCTTAAGGGTGGTGATAGAGGTGCTTGTAAGCTACTTGGTGATGTCATGGTGATGTCATAGAGGTGCTAGGGTGCTTGGTTGGTTTAAAATAGGTAAAATTGAAGTAAAAAGGGTGTCGAGTAGGTTTAGGGTTTTGGGTTAGGATTTTTGGTTTTAATACAAGTTAGGGTTAGGGTTTAAGATAGTTTAGGGTTTGCCACTCAATGAAATGTATATGAAGCCAAATTTCTCTTCAATTGCATCTTTAAATTTTATTGTTGGTTTTGTTCTTTGCTTTCACAAGTAGCAGTATTTATACGAACTAAATTTGGTCTTTATTCTTTTTTATACAATATAATACTTTCAGTTATGGGATGCAATTCATTGTAAGAAAGTAAGAACAACGGATGGACATACTAAATTTGTTGGAACCTTGGCTTGGAGTTCGTCAACGTTATATTCAGGAAGCCATAATACAAGTATTCTTTAACGTGACCCACGTGCACATGAAAGTTTTGATAGTAAGTTAAATGGTCACAAGTCAGGCCGTTCTAAAAAAATGGTCACACGTCAGAGGTGTGTGGACTTAAGTGGTTGTGTGATAATTGTCAATTAGCATCACGCGGAAATAATAAGAAGATACGCAATTGATTTATTTTGATATAATTACATATATATATTATATTTTGTATATATATATATTTTTTATATTTATATTATTATATTACCAAGTTTATGGCATAATAATAATTTAAAAACTGTATAAACCTTTCTTTTATAATTAATGCAGCAGTTTGTCTTGGAACTAACATTCGATGCAAACCAGACTAGATAACAATCCGTTACCATGAGCCACTGTTGCTGTGTAAAGTACCAAATTCGCACCAGAGTTTGTGTAAAATACGGAGTATTAAGATAAACTAATGATCATGGATATAATATATATCTAAAAAACTATCAATATTTATTTTTTTTTTGCTCTTTTTATTTATGTAACGTATATGTTTTTATTACTTTGCCAGGTTTGTTTTTTCAAAGAACACAAACGAATTGGTTACCACCCATGGATACTGTAAGTGGACCATCTGTTTTGCGCCTTATTACTATATATCATATCGAGGTTTTTTAGTACTTATCGATGATTTGTAACAATCAGGTCCTGATGGTCAGTAATTGTTTTTTTTTTATTCGGGGTGTTTTTTTTTCCCTGACTATAGACGTGAGGTTTAAAGTGAGTATGCTTTTACCTTTTCTATTGTTTTGGCTGATGCATCGTATTAATGTTTGTTTTGGAATGTAGGTGGTATACCAGCTATACCAGACCAAACTCGATTTGAGGCCTTAAAAATCCAATGGGAGATGTGGACAAGAACCCGAAATTTGTACAATCAGCTCATACTAAGGCAAAAGTATCACATGGTATGTTTCCTGACAAGTTATGTTAACTTGATATTTTTCTGAAATCCGGAGGTATATGTTTTCAATTCGAGTTTCTGATTATAAAAGTCGCCTGCAACCCAACCCCGATATCGTGTGCGGTGGGTATCGGGCTAGGTTATTTATGGTATGTCGTTCCTTAAGTTTCAAAAAAGGTGTGTAATATTTTTATTTTTGGATAAAAATAAATGTTCTCATGTCTAACCATCAACAGCGCCGTGCATGCGGACAAAATACTGAAGATCTTCTTCACACTCTACTGAGGTTGAAAGATGATGGCGGATAACATTTGTCAGTCAAAGACGAACGCTGCAATGGTTAAAGAAGATCTGCAAAAAACAGGTTCGTAATATTCTCTATCTATTTGCTCCGGTATGAGTAGTATGTGCATATGTATAGTTGAAGAAATTAGATTTTCACAAATACATCATATGCTTTGAAATTGGTCACAATCTTTTGTTTTGTACCAAGTATTAGTTTTTAGATCGAGACAAAATGTTGTTATTCATGTTACGAATATATATATATATATATATATATATATATATATATATATATATATATATATATATATATATATATATACACACACACACACATACATGGGCTTTCCTTCTTCCGTAATGTATTTACATTAACTTTTCTTAATCCTGTAACTTGCAGGAAAATGGCAGTAGCTAACGGATCAAACCTAACATCTAAAAGAGCTAGAAAAATGATCGTCAAGCAACCTGAAACTATCATTCTAAGAGAACTAAAACCTACGCACTTTAACAAAGTAATAGCAGTTAAAGTATACCGAAGAGAACAACAAGACATGTACGAAACCCACTGCCAGCAGGTTCTTGCTTTATATTGATTGACACAGTGGTTTGTTACACACGTTTGTAGACTTAAAATCCACAGCTCCTTAAACACACATAATAAAACAAGATATGCTTTTTTTTGTTACAGGGGTATGCGATACAAGCTAATATGGATGAGCAAGATACTGCCTATTTCAATCGTTGCGTTGAACTAAATAATGCGTACAAAATTTTAAGATTTAATTGCCAGGAGACAAAAAAATGGGAACAAACTATTGACAATCAAACATCTCTCATTTTTGTAAGTACACTGAGTTTCATAAAATACTTACCACCGTCTTTCCAGAACATTATTTCAAGTTCAATGCATATAGCGAACTTGGAGAAAGAACGGATGTTAAACCGCTGTGCTCATAAGTACATAAACTATTTCCCAAGTCTCACCAAGGATACATGACTAACTAATTAAGTGTCATGATAACAGACTACATTGGTCGCATTGTACAAATCATCAACCTCATGGTCTCGGGAGAGGTAACAAGAAAACGTGCGTCCAGAGGACCATCACCATTCAAAACCTTAAGTAAGTAAAACTACACATCTTATAAACAGGTTACAAAAACATTAGTGCTAACACAAAATTTCATTATCCCGCAGTGATAACAGCATAGGCTTTACTATGTGGAACGACATGGCCACATAATTCAATACTCAGGAATATGAAGCAATGGAAAACCCAGTTGTAATCGTAGTCAGTTCGTGTTGGGTCACAAAATATGCAGGTAGTAATCGCACTATATCAACTATATCCATTACATATGCCATCTGTAACTAACTGAAACTATATCCACTACTCTCCCTACATTATTGATCATTATTTGGGAAAGGAGTTTCTGGAGAATTTATCAGTTTGTTTTTCAAATCTTATTGTGGAACCACTTTGGCCAAGAAACTACATACGCAATGTATAATTTATATTTTTAGAATTTTGGTGTTAAATGTGAATACAATAAAAAAACTGTGTCGGCTACTAATCAGCCCCGCCGCAACGCACGGGCAATAAGCCAACTTGTTTTTATAATTTATATAAAAATATTATATTTTATATTTTTAAGTTTGCAAAAATGGCAATATATACCCTTGGTTTATAAACTTTTACAAGTTTAGTCCTTTATATATAAAGTATATTTATTTAAATCTTTAACTTTTAGAACGTGGCAAAATAGTCTTTTATAGTTATAACTTTTAAATATTGACCATTTTCAGTCCCTTTAGTTATAAATTTCAGTAGTTACGATATATACCCCTATGCCTGGAAATATTTGCAAAACAATTCCAAAAGGACATGCAAGTTATTTTATGGTTCCAAAATGATTTTGAAGGTTATAGCTTTTAGAATAAGCAATAATTAAGATGTTTTAAAGTCCAAAAGTTTAGAAAAAGGATTCGTTACCTGGAAAATCAAAACAGGTTGTTTTTAGGGTTTTAATAAAAAAAACACATGGGTTTGAGGATTCAAAGCTTCAAAACTAAGAGTTTCATTATCTGATCTTAAGAGTATTATGAACATTCTAATACATATTATAAGCTTATTGAACAAGATTTTGAGCTTACTTGAGATAGAAATGGGTCAAAATGAGGTTTTCAGGTTCGTACGCCTAGTAACGACTTCAAGGGATCCTTTTTCTTGATTCTTGGCTTCTATTCTGAGCTTAGGGACTTCAATTGATCCTTTTTGGTTTGAGTTAAGACTCTATTGTTGTATATGATGAATTTTGAGGTATGATTTAAAGAGGGTGTATGTTTCGGCTTATATAGTGCTTGGAAAGCCTTTGTGCCCAAGTTTTCTTGTTTGCTTAGTGTCTTAGCTATGATGATAAGATCGCATCGATACATGAGAGCGTAGCATGGTAATAAGTCTAGGTATGAGCTAGAAAAAGAAAGTATCTAGGCAAGGAATAGTGACCATAACGTGTTTGCTAGGAGAAATATGGATGTAGCTTCTAATTTGAGTAGCGTTATCGGTGTGTAAATGTGTGTTTAAATGTGGTGATCAACGGCGCTATCTAAGGCCTTATAATCGTAGATCTTGATTCTAAAGTAAGCTGAATGCAGGTGACTCTTGCTCCATCAGCTCTTGAGCTGACTCGTGTCCCGGTGAAGACTCGTCTCATCAGATGGTCGCCACAATCTAGGGAAGCCCTTGGTGTTTCTCACTAATGGGTAAAAATTAAAGTAATAAAGGCGTGCTCGGGCCTCATGTTTTCCGGCCGTTCGAGGTTCTAGGACCAGTCCTCGCTTTGTCTTTACACTTCGACGACATCGTCCGGTACGTTAGATTTGTGCAGACTAATCTAAGAATCAGTTGAACTAACGTATCGGGGTACTGATTCGCGGACATCCGTTGCACTATTTTAGATTAGAGTAGTTGTATAGCATGATTATAGAGATTAGTTTTAATGTGTTCTTGAGGTCTCACTCTTAGTAAAGTTCATTGTAGTGATAGTAAGAGAGACAATGCCACAATCATAGGGATATTTGAACTTTTGTGGTCCCATTAACACTCCCCCCCCCCCCCCCCCCCCCCCCCCCCCTCCCCCACTAATACCCTCGTTTTAAGCTCTGTACAGTCAATAATGCAAGGGAAAGTTCCTTTAGAGAACTGGTCTATTTTATCTTGCCACACGCGCTGTGTCTCGTTGTCTTTTCCAAGCACCTAACACAATTAACGCACGGTTAATGCGCATCGTTAGAGGTTGTTTCAATCAGCTGAAGTTGAGCCTAACTAATGCAGTAGAATCGTGTCTTAGTAAACAACGGCTAATCGACTACTTAGGTAATCTGTATGATTATGTCCTCTCGTTTAGTATATTGTAGAGAAGTAGACTTGTATGTAAAATCGCCACAAGGATAATTAACCAGCTAGGTAGAGTACACGCCCCACTCCCCACCCCCCCCCCCCCCCCACCCCGAACCCCCCCCCCCCCCCCCCCCTCCCCACCCCCCCCCTCCCCCCCCTACCCCCCATGCTGTTAACCCGCGGCGGGGAGTAAGAATCTTAGATCATGAGTTTTTGGATGTTTTTACAAATGACCTAGTTTGACTTTCTTGCATTATTAACTTATACATTGAGCTTTAAAAAGTTGTAACTTGATTTAAGAGAGAAAGGATATTCTAATGTTGTGCATTAAACACTTGTACCCATGCTTTAGAGGCTTGCACATTCATTTTATATGTATACATTACATATAATTAGGGTTTAGATGTAAACGTTAACGTTTAATGTTTGTTTTGAAATAACGTTTTGAAAAGTACATTAAATGGAGAATGTACTTGGTAAAATGATATTAAGATATAGACTTGACATATTAGGATGTTTACATGATGTAAACATAGATAAAGATGGCATTGATAGAGGTTGCGTGAGCTCGTTTACTTTAGAGATGCAAGTTACGTTGCATAATGAGATAAAACAAAAATTTCCCTGTAAAAAGGTGGTATATATATATAATAGATAGATATTATAGTGCATCTAATTTAATAGATGGATAATTACATTGATGAAAATTGCGGGTTGTTATAGTCTCCCTCCCTTAAAAGAAATCTCGTCCCGAGATTTAGTTGGATGCCGGAGTGATGTTTGAAAACAGATGTGGATACTTGGCACGAATTTGATCTTCGCGTTCCCATGTAAATTATGGTCCTCTTTTAGAGTTCCATCTTACTTTGACTATAGGAATACGACTTTGCTTTAGTTGCTTGACTTCTCGATCCATGATCTCCACTGGTTCTTCCACAAAGTTGAGTTTGTCATCGAGTCGAAGCTCTTTCATTGGAATGACAAGGGATTCGTCAGATAAGCATTTCTTTAGATTAGAAACGTGGAAAGTACTGTGGACATTACTGAGCTCTTCAGGAAGCTCAAGTTTATATGCCACTGGGCCAATCCGTTCAAGGATTTTGAAAGGTCCAATGTACCGAGGGTTAAGCTTTCCTTGTTTTTCGAATCGGATGACACCTTTACGAGGTGATACTTTTAACATAACATGATCTCCAACTTGAAATTCTAAAGGCTTTCGTCTTATATTGGCATAACTTCTCTGTCGGTCTCTTGCAGCTTGCAAGCGTTGTCGAATTTGCACTATCTTTTTAGTGGTTTCATGGATTATTTCTGGTCCCGTAAGTTGAACATCTCTAACTTCGGCCCAGCAAACAGGTGATATGCACTTTCGACCATAAAGTGCCTCATATGGTGCTGCCACAATACTAGCGTGGTAACTATTATTGTAAGAAAATTCTACTAATGGTAAGTGTTTTTCCCATCTTTTTCCAAAATCTATAACACAGGCTCGAAGCATGTCTTAAAGTGTTTGGATGGTTCTTTGACTTTGTCCATCAGTTTCTGGATGATATGCCATACTCATGTCTAATTGAGTACCTAAAGCATTCTGCAATGATTTCCAGAATCTGGATGTCAAATGAATGTCACGATCCGAGATGATAGATATTGGCACTCCATGTCGGGAGACTATTTCTTTGATGTATAACCTTGTAAGGGTTTCCATACTATCTGTCTCTCGGGTAGGGATGAAATGTGTGGATTTGGTAAAACGATCGACAATGACCCAGATTATGTCATGTCCGTTAGAGGTTTTGGATAGTTTTGTGTGAAATCCATTGTTATTCTCTCCCACTTCCACATAGGAATCTCCGGTTGTACTAGTAAGTCGGATGGCTTCTGACATTCTTCTTTAACTCTAGAGCATGTTAAACATTTGCCAACATACTCAGCGATGATTGCCTTCATGTTAGGCCACCAATAGAGTTTCTTTAGATCTTGATACATCTTGTCAGAACCTGGGTGAATGGAATACTTTGTTTTATGGGACTCATGCATGATCAAGTCTCTCAGATTACCAAGAAGTGGTAACCAACTTCGATTCTTGATACATCGGGTTCTATTAGGACATATTTCAAATGATTTGTCCATTCCTCGTAAGTTTTCAGCCTTGATGTTTTCTTCTTTGAGTGCTTCAGTTTGAGCTTTAAGAATTTGTGAGGGCAAGTTTGGATGAATGGTCATAACTAATGATCTAACTCGGAGTGGTTTGAATCGTTCCTTCCGGCTTAAGGCATCTGCTACGACATTCGCCTTTCCCGGATGGTTGCGAATTTCACAATCGTAATCTACAAGCAATTCTAGCCAATGGCGTTGTATCATGTTCAACTCTTTCTGATCAAGGATATGCTGAAAACTTTTATAATCAGTGAACACAATACATTTGGTGTCATACAGAGAGTGTCTCCAAATTTTAAGAGCGAACACTACTGCTCCTAATTCGAGATCATGAGTGGTATAGTTTTCTTCATTAGGCTTAAGTTGTTGGTGAGATTTTTCTTAGACTGTGAAGTACCGTTGTCTTGGAATAGCACAAAAATACATGTGAGAAGTGCTGATTACATCTCAAACCTTTAATCTCTCTGGCTAACTTACCAACCTCTTATTCTGTAGGTTTTGTTGTGATCACATAGTAAGTAAAAAACCCGTTATACCAAACTTGAAACTGAAGTAAAATCCCCAAAATTTGTTACTTAAGCTTGCACGATTGTTGATTGAAGAACGGTGCAGAAAAGAATCTGTAAGTTAACCTTATACTTCATCAAAAGTATAAGAGTACATCAACTCCTTGAAATTATCCACATCGACATCTGCGGTGACACTGAGTACTACAATGTAACTCTTTATGTGAGTTATCCAGGTCTTCATCCAACCACCCTCGACCTCTGGAACTAGATAAATCCAAAGTTAATATAACTGTATACATTCAAGCATAAGTTCATCAATCGATAGAAATACAAGAAAGTCACGATGATGAAATGAGTAGACGCCTTTGTGATATTTTTACTTCAATTCCAAATAAGGGATACAACCAACTTCGTTATTCACATCGTCATCGTAATCCGAATCTCTAGCCATTTTGTCATTTAAGTGAATTTTTTCAGGATCATTTTGGGATTAAGTGTTGTTGTTTGAGTGGTATGTTGTTATGGTTGAAATATTAGTTTCCCAAATTCGGTCATATGCCCAAAGTCAATCATATGCCCACCTGATGCGCGGATCGACATATTATGTGTCAACCCGCTGGGAAATTAGGTGTTCAAAACGAGTGTTTTCTTTGAGCGATATAACATATTATGTGTCAACCCGCTGGAAAAATAAACCGCCACCTAAAATATCAAACCGCCGTGTATTTTATCTTAGCAAACCACCGCCAAGAATATAAGCCAACTCGCCACCTGTTTTGGCAACTCGCATAGGCAAACTCGCCACAGGCAACTCCGCCAACAGGATAATCGCCACCTGGCAATTCTAGCATGAAAAAGGGCAAACCGCCGCCTGTTAAGTCAAACCGCCGTCTATAGCAAACCGCCGCCTAGAACTTTGTCAACCCGCCATGGATTTTTAAATTGGGCAGAGTAACATTTCTTTTTGTTCATTAAAATAATCAACTCGCCGTGTACCTAAGCAAACCGCCGTGAAGAACAACAACTCGCTGCCAAAAATGGCAAACCGCCGCCTTGTGAGGCAACTCGCCAGCTATATTTTGATTATTTTAATCAACCCGCCTTTGACTTAGTTAAAACGCCGTGTACCTTTTCCTTAAATCATGGAACTTGTCCCCTTCTTTTGTCAAACCCTCCATCATGAAAATAATTTCTAATCAAACCGCCACTCAAAGAAACATCAAGAACGCTTTTGCAAAAAATAAAGCCAAATAAGCTATTTCACTTCTCAAATAAGCTATAAGGGCTCAATACTAAGTGGTTAGATGAGTATAAAACACGAAATAACATCTATATCTTTGTGAATCATCTAATTCGAGGCAACCCTCCACTTAGAACACATAAAAAGTCAACCCTTTTTAAGCTTAATAATTCGATCTAGGAACATATGTAACTCGTGAGATGGTAGCAATCTAACCTGTTTAACATGTAGATCGAGGAAAGAACAAGATTAACAACCCAATAAGCCCAAAATTTTTGAGACGTGGGCTTTTTCTTTAAAATAAGCCACGAAAATTTGAGTCTTTTCACCACTTATTCAGTGGTTTTTAAACAACCGGATTTCCCCTATGCTCTTTGACAGTGCCAATTGTTAGTATTAGAATTCACCACTTGAACAGATCGGAGGTGGTGATTATATTAGTGAAAATATAAATTTATGTCAATATTGAGAGAAAAGGTGAAAGGCGAGTATGAAGTGTTTGTGTGGTGAGTGTGAGAGAATAGAGGAAAACACACACACATACTTTTTAACAACGAACAGTGTGCTTCACCCTCTCCATGGAACGTATGGAGGCGACCGGTGGTCTTTATGTCCGGGCTTTAGAGCTAAACTAACTGACACGGGTCTATAAATGATAAATGTAATCTAGATAAGTCATATATTTAGGGCTAACAATGTCTTCAGTGTTTGATGTCCTTTCCTTTGCCATCAGTTTTAGGATGATATGCCTATACTCAGGTCTAATTTGAGTAACCTAAGCCTTCGTATGATTTCCAGAATCTAGACGTGAAATGACTATCATGATCCGAGGGATGGATATCGGCACTCTATGCCGGGAGACTATTTCCTTTATGTACAATCTTGTAAGGGTTTCCATACTATCTGTCTCTCGGGTAGGGATGAAATGTGCGGATTTGGTAAGACGATCGACAATGACCCAGATTGTGTCATGTCCGTTTGAGGTTTTGGGTAGTTTTGTGATGAAATCCATTGTTATTCTCTCCCACTTCCACATAGGAATCTCTGGTTGTACCAGTAAGCCGGATGGCTTCTGACATTCTGCTTTAACTCTAGAGCATGTTAAACATTTGCCAACATACTCAGCGATGATTGCATATTCTGTTAGGCATACCCAATAGAGTTTCTTTAGATCCTGATACATCTTGTCAGAACCTGGGTGAATGGAATACTTCAATTTATGGGACTCATGCATGATCAAGTCTCTCAGATTACCAAAGAGTGGTAACCAACTTCGATTCTTGATACATCGGGTTCCATCAGGACGTATTTTAAATGATTTGTCCATTCCTCATAAGTTTTCAGCCTTGATGTTTTCTTCTTTGAGTGCTTCAGTTTGAGCTTTGAGAATTTATGATGGTAATTTTGGATGAATGGTCATAACTAATGATCTAACTCGGAGTGGTTTGATTCGTTCCTTCTGGCTTAAGGCATCTGCTATGACATTTGCCTTTCCAGGATGGTAGCGAATTTCACAATCGTAATCTGCAAGCAATTCTAGCCAACGACGTTGTCTCATGTTCAACTCTTTCTGATCAAGGATATGCTAAAGACTTTTATGATCAGTGAACATAGTACATTTGGTGCCATACAAATAGTGTCTCCAAATTTTAAGAGCGAACACTACTGCTCCTAATTCGAGATCATGAGTGGTATAGTTTTCTTCATTAGGCTTAAGTTGTCGGGATACATATGCAATAACCTTCTTTCTTTGCATTAACACCGGGATGCATCATAATATACAACAAAATCATCATTTCCTTCTGGTAATGCTAAGATTGGAGCTTCACATAGCATCTGTTTTAGTAGTTTAAAAGTCGATTCTTGGTCTTCGCCCCATATATACTTCTTGTTTTTCTGGGTTAATTCAGTCAAAGACTTTGCAATCTTTGAGAAATCTTTGATAAATCTTTGATAATAACCAGCGAGTCCTAAGAATTGACGTATTTTTGTGGGTGTAGTAGGAGATGTCCAATTCTTAACTGCTTCAATCTTGGCGGGGTCAACATGAAGTCCTTGATTATCAATTAAGTGTCCAAGAAATTGCACGATATGAATCCAGAAATCACACTTGGAGAACTTGGCATACAACTTCTCTTTCTTGAGTAATTCTAGGATTATTCTTAGATGATTTGCGTGCTCTTCTTTGTTATGAGAGTAGATGAGAATATCATCGATGAACACTATCACAAATTTATCCAAGTATGGTTTACACACACGATTCATGAGATCCATGAATACAGCAGGCACGTTAGTTAAACCAAATGACATCACTTGAAATTCATAGTGTTCGTATCTTGTTTTGAAAGAAGTCTTGGGAATATCTTCATCTCTGACTCTCAGTTGATAATAGTCTGATCTTAAGTCAATATTTGAGTAGACACTCGAACTTTGAAGTTGGTCAAATAAGTCATCGATCCTGGGTAATGGATAATGATTCTTTACGGTAAGTTTATTCAACTCCCGATAATCGATACACATTCTGAAAGATCCGTCTTTCTTTTTGACAAATAAGACAGGAGCTCCCCAGGGTGAAGTACTTGGTCGGATAAAACCTCGGTCTGCTAACTCTTGAAGTTGGTTCATATAGTTCCTGCATTTCTGAAGGAGCCAATCTATAAGGTGCTCGGGCTACAGGTACCGCTCCTAGAATTAGATCGATTTGGAATTCTACTTGGCGAACGGGAGGAAGGCCAGGTAGATCTTCAGGAAAAACTTCTGGGAATTCTCTGACTACTGGGATATCTTCTATTCTTTTCTCGTCTGCCTTCTTTTCCATTACTTGAATTACAAAAACTTGACAACCTCGGGATATATACCATTTGGTTTTTATACAGGATATGAGATTTAGTCGGGTTTTACTTTGGTCACCTCGAATGATCAAAGTTTCACCGTTGATTGGGATGTGGATGACTTTCTCGCCACAAATAATTCTAGCATGATACTTGGATAACCAATCCATACCAATGACGACGTCGAAACTACCGAGTTTGATTGGCATAAGATTAATTTCGAAAGGTTGGTTTAACAAAGTCAGAGTTGCACCCTGAATAACAGTGTTTGTGCTTACTAGGTTTCTGTCAGCCATTTCGATATTGTAAAACGTATCTATTGTAATAGGTGGAATATTTAGCATAGAGGCAAGAGATATGGATACAAAACTTTTATCGGCTCTAGAATCAAATAATACTCTAGCTAGATGTTGGTTTAGAAAGAACATACCCGTGACTATGTTCGGGTCTTGGTGAGCATTCCTATCTCTTAACATGTAGGCTCTTCCCTGGGCATTGTTGTTGATGGTCTTTCGACACTGATTTGCATAATGCCCTTTCTCTCCACAGGCATGACAAGTAACTGTCACTGGTAGCAGATTACTTCCAGTGGCTGGCCCTTTGTTTTTGCAGTTCTTGGTCAGATGGCCCACCTTGTTACAAGTATTACACTTAACAGTGCAAGGTCCTGTGTGATGCAGAGTGCATTTCTTACACAAAGGACGGTTTCCAATATACCCATTGTTTTTAGTTGGGGTGACAGCATAAGACCTAAAGGTTTCCTGTCTTCTGTTCTGTTATGGTTGGTGATTATTGTAGCGGTTGTTGGTGTTGGTGTTACGGTAGTTGTTGTTGTTGTTGTTAAAAGTTCTTCTGTCGTCAAACTTTCGTTTGTGATCACTTGATACTTGCACCGGAGTGTGCTTTGTTACCTGATCCATTAGCCTCTGGGCTATGTTAATGGCTTCCTCTAGAGTTTGAGGTTTAGAGGCGGTAACATTCCCTTCAATACTTCGAGGCAATCCCCCGATGAAAACTTCCATCATTTTCTCAGAATCTGGCACCATAGTGGGACATAAGGTTGCCAATTCCTGGAATCTTCTCACATATGCCTTGAGATCATTCCCCTTCACAGTCAGATGGTAAAATTCGTCTTCCATCTTTTAGACTTCAGTTCGGGGATAGTACTTCTTTATCAACAGCTTCTTGAATTCAACCCAGGTAATCTTGTAAGCTTCTTCTATCCCAATAGGTTGGGAAAAATAATTCCACTAGGATAGAGCTTCTTCAGTTAAAGTACCAGTAGAAAACTTTACCTTGCAGTCTTCGGTACAGTTGCTATGGGAAAACACTGATTCAGTTCGCTCAAACCAGTGGATAAGTCTGACAGCTCCTTCCGTACCTTTGAAATTGAAAGGTTGGCAGCTCATGAACTCTTTGTAGCTACACTTTCTTGCTACAGGAGCTTCTCTTTCTCCGGTGTTTCTATTGGTATTGTTAGTATTTTCCATCATTGCAGTTTGTGCTTCCAGAGCTGTGGCAACACTATCAGTAACTAGTTTCCTGATGGCAGCCTGAGTCATGGCTGGTGCTTCAGATGTTGATGTCCTTTTGGGAGGCATTCTATCAACATAAGACAACACGTAATAAGAATGATATCACAATTCTTTCCTTAAAATGCGTAAGGTTCAAAATAAACATTGTCATAATAGTGATATCATAGATAATTCATATCAAATAAGTATCTACGATTTATTTAGAAGTCGTGGTATGATTCATAATGATGAAGACAGAGATGTAATATAGGACACAGGATGAATATAAAATGGGATCACCATTATATTATATCATGAACGACTTGACTTTGTACTGTACATAGTCAAAATTTGACAAGTGTTGTTATTTATACCACACATCCCGTGGCTAGGTTCTAGCAAAAGCTATAACTAGTATCTAATCTAGTAGTCCGATGGTCCTTCCTGGCTATTCTTGAGTTCATAGATTGCATTCAGAAAACTTTCCTTATTTGCTTGGTGACAGACTTGGATATCTTTGATGATTTGTTCTAGATTAGCAATCCTAAAGCGAGCCAGAGCAATCTTGCTATTATTTCCCATTTGCTTCCTTTGAAGTTTAGCAATTTGAGTACGAGACTCTCGGAGTTCAGCTTCTAGATTGTCAAAATCTTGTTGTATGATCACCCGACCTTTTCTAAGACCTTCTATTTTGTATTCTATGTGCTCAATGCGGTCGAGAGAGAGTTCATCTAGATGATTCAAATTTCCTTAATTTGCTCCTCGTGACGTTTCGGACTTGTCTTACGAGATCTTTCTCCTATCTTAAATGCTTGAGGTAGGTTAGAAGTAGATGAGGATGATCGGTCACGACCTCGTTTCTTAAGTGGCAATAATTCCTCAGGAAGAAAGAATTCTTGAGGGTTAAACATTGGAGATATCATTGAAGATGGAGGCACAATAGTTGGCGGTGGATTAGGTGATTCTTTAGCATAGTATGCATGCATGAACTTTATATAGGGGTCATCATGAAAAAGTGAAAGAGTTGGTGAAGCTATTGAAACTAAACCAAATGAGTTATTTGAAGAGCTAGAATAAATTTTTCCTAGTGAAGCTGGGACATAGTCTGGGGAAGCCGGGATATATTTCGGAAAGTTAGAGAAAAAAGCATCCTCAATATCGGAAGTTGGGTGGCTGGGAGAAGACATCACTCTGTTAACAACCCAGTGGTAAATAACATAAGTTATTTATATAATAGTATAATAGTTATGTACTTTACATACTATTCCAGAAGATGTAGTGGCACGGAGGACTTTCTTGGATAGAAAAAGAAAAGTAGTTAAAGTTTCAACCTTGTTATCTATAATCATGGCTCTTGATACCAATCTATAACACCCCCATTTTGACATATATAGCAGCGGAAGCTAATCTGGGGTATTATTTCATAGACGAAGTAATCTGAGGTATTATTTACATAGTACAACAAGTCATATAATAGAAAACCGAATCGTAAGAGAGTTTTGGTAATAATTTTTTATCATTCATTTATTCATCAGAGTTTTACAAGAGATAGATCCCAAAATCTAGACCCAGAACATAAGTTTGAATGATTACAGTTTTGCCATCTTCAAGTCCGTGCCCACTACGGCCATAAGATGCTTAGTTACCTGTGATAAAATGCTAAAAAGTCAACAAAAGGTTGAGTGAAATTCTTAGGTTTATGTTAAAAAAGTTTGATATATGTTCAATAGTGGGTTACATTGTAATACCACGTAAGTGTAAATAATTGGCAAGAGTACATCTTATTTAGAGAAGAACATTATTATTGTACTAAGCTCATGACACCGAGACATTGAGATAATCAATAATCACAAGAAGTTGCCACTAACGAGTGCCTTGCAAACACGCTAGTGATTCAAATGAAAGTGGTTTGGTTAACCAGTTAAGTATAGGACACAACGGGGCAGTTCAGTCCCAAATAGATATATTAACCACAAGCATTCGCACTTACTCCGAAAAGTTAATTATACGGTTCATGATAGTGGGGTCTTAATGCAAAATAGGGACTTAGGCAATAATGCATTAAGACTAGCTTATAGTTGGAAAAATACTTGTACTTCTTGATGTTTTGCATCGTATACACCTGCGGGTTTATGAAACATTTCAAAGTTTTAAAAATGGAGGCTATTTGAAACTCACCTTAACAGGGAAATCTGATTGATGGCAAAAGTATATCAAGTGAAAGTAACGGCCTCGTTACGCAACCTGGGGTAATATGTTAAATCTTAGTGTGATGGTTTATGTTTCAAAACTTCATAAATTTTAATGTATACTGGATTGATTAATTAGGGAATATTGTATTCTATGTTCGGGATTTCATACATCCAGATGCCATGTAGTATCGTTTGAGGAGTATGGCACTTTTTAAATCGTAAACCCACAACCTCGTCAAAAACAAATACCCTAAATGCGAACACCAACACGAAATTCCCTAGTAACGTGATACAGATAAGATTTTTAAGTTTCTTCAAAAGATACGTCGATGATCAAATTTACGTTAATTCATATAACTTTAATTGTTTTATAATGCGTCGATCGTTGATTAATAGCGTTAAAATAGTTTGCGGGTTTTTTATAAAATGGAGTCTTAATTATTAATATTATTTTTTAATTTTATTAAAATATTATTTTATATATTTTTAAGTTTCAAAAATGGCAATAAATACCCTCGATTTATAAACTTTACATATTTAGTCCTTTATCTATAAGTTATATATATTTAATCCTTTATCATTAGAACTTTGCAAAACAAGCATTGTAGTTATAAAACTTTAGGAAAATGACATTTATCAGCACACTATAGATATAATTTCAGAAAAGTTACGATATTATAACCCTATGCATAAATAACATTTGCAAATCAAGTCCAAAATTCAAAATTTTGATATTTTTGAAATCCATAAGAATTTTGCAGCTTATGGCTTATTAGAATAAGCTAAAACAAGTAGAGTTTACTAGCTTATTGCTTATGGAAAGGGCGTATGCGCATAAAAGATCAAAATGGGTTTGTGAATCAAAAGCTTAAACAAGAGTTTACACATGATCTTAAGAAGTTTATTAAAGTTTCAAAACAGAATATGAGCTTATTCAACAAGCTTTTGAGCTTATAAGGGTCCAACAAGCTTATTTGGGTTACAGTTTGGTTTTAAAAGAGATTCAAATGATTTTTATTATATGAAAAAGTTAAAACAGGGCAAGACATGATCTAAGAACATTATATAAACATGTAGAATGGATTTAGGCTTACTAAAACACGAAATGTAGCAAAATCGGTGAAAACGGGTCAAAGCGGGGCGTATTGATTTGGAAATGAGTTTAAATTCTTCTAGATCGATTCTTTGTTTCAATTATCTCTATGGCTTCTAGTATTTCTGCTTGAGTGACCATTTGAGTGTATAGTGAGTTTGTGAATGAACTTGAAGTGTTTGAAGTCTTGGCTATTTATAGGAGGTCGAAAGTTGGTGACCAAGTCGAATAGGGTGATGTGCTGGCCAAACTAGATTAGGGTGAGTATTATAAGCTAACTAGAATAGCATGGAAAGGTGGAGGGGGATTATGAGGCTTGGTTTGCTAAGAATATGACAAGGCAATGTATACCTTGGTGATCAAGGTTTAAACGTGGTTATGGGTAAGTAGAGTGGTGAGTGAGGTGCTTAAGATGACAAGGAGGTGAGTCATGAAGGTGTTAGGATGCTAGGTTAGGTTTTAATAGTTTAAAATGGATGGAAAGGGGTTATGGGTCAAAATGAGGTACGGGTCAAAATGAGGTACAGGTTAGGGTTTATGTTTATAGTTTAGGGTTTTGCGAGCTAAGGTTAAGTTTAGGGCTTAGATTAGGGTTTAGGATTAGTGTTAGGGTTAGGGTTTAGGGTTTAGGATCAAGGTTTAGTGTTAAGATTTGGGTTTCAGATTATTTTTTGGTTTTGGTTTTGTATAGACGAAACTAGGATTTTAGATTTAGGGTTTAGATCGTTTAAGGTTAAGGTTTAGGGCTAAATATTGTGTATTGTGATGCTAGTATGTTATTGTAACACCCCCAAATTGGGTCGCAGCGGAATATGGGTTGGGGGTGGTACTTCATAGATCAATAACACAAGGTATATATAAGAACGACCATTAAAAGCCGTTTAAAACTGATAATTGGATTTAACAAATAGTTTGTTACAAAAGCCCGAAGCTTTCTTGTTCAAAATACAAACATTTCTAGCCCAATACAGATATACAAAATGTAATGCGACAAAATCTTTAATGCATGACATCCAAATCAAAACCACCAATGTATCTTCTTGCACTTGTAGCCTTCTTGACTCCCCATGAAAAAAATTGCATTAAAACAGTCAACCATATTGTGAGTGAATGTTATGGTTTATAAATGTATATTATAGGACCGACAAGATTTCCCCATGATAGGCAACTGATGCAAACATTCATAAAATTGTATTTACATTTTTCATATGCTCCTTGTCACTGAAGCTCACATGTATGAATTGCAATATAAATTGCCAACAATTGCCGTGATGATGTTCCTAACCCGTAAAAATTCCTATGTCCGAAATGGTGATGTTCGTTGTTCGGCAAACCAGCAATAGAGAGCATGACTAACCCGTACGGGATGTCAATCCAAATTGATCTATTTATAACATTCTGACACTCACAACAGTAATTGAATTGTTCATGATAATGGGCTTCAGAGGGTTATGCTACTTATGGCAAAAACGTAATCGTAAATGCTGTAAATATCCAAACTTTGCGTCAATTGTAAACATGCATATGTTACTCACCCCCAAAATGTAAATTATTAAAATGTAAAATGCGGGGCTATTGAACTCACATTGTAGTAATCGATTACAGATTATATCACAGAAAATGCGTCAGTAAACGCCAAAGCAACCTAATTATTTATAGGCAGTATAAGTTACTAGCATTTTGAATATATACTACATATATAATTTTATATAGCTACATACAATCTAATCAAGTTTGTGAAATCTTATTTAAAAATTAAAAAGTTTTAATATCTCAAAGTAAAAAGGACACTAATTTCTTTGTTTTAAGCTCTGTTTCTTACGTCTTCTTTGTCCACGCTTTCGTATTAAGTCGAGTTAACAAAATATTAAATTTCAATTATTTTTAAGTCCCTGATGAAGAGTCGGTTTTTACTGTCATGACAGTTTTATTAAAAAAATATTTTTTTTTATTTTTTTAAATTTAGTTATCGTAAAACCCGTAAATGTCGTATTTTATCCGTTTTAGCTCCGATTTTAATGATTCTTTCGAGCAAGTCTTTGTTATTAAAAGTTCTATCATATTAATGATGTTTTCAAAATGTTCATGTCTGAGATGAACAATAACTTTTATAAAAATAATTTTATAAAAGTATTTTTATACATTTCATGACAGTTTATAAAATTTTTTTATAAATTTAGTTATCGTAAAACCCGTAAATGTCGTATTTTATCCGTTTTAGCTTCTATTTTAGTGATTCTTTCGAGCAAGTCTTTGTTATTAAAATTTCTATCATATTAATGATGTTTTCAAAATGTTCATATCTGAGATGAACAGTAACTTTTATAAAAATAGTTTTATAAAAGTATTTTTATATATTTAAGTATATAAACTCGCGTAATTCCCAACCTCCCTTCGGTTATTGATCCAATAATTATGATTCCAAAATGGTTTTGGGAATCCTAAAAATTAAGTGATATCTGTGAATATAAACCCATCATATATATCAGAAGTATTTTGTAAAGAGTTTTTATAAAAGTTCTTTTATTAAAACCCGGTTTTTAAAGTTATAACTGGTTCAATGTGTTTCTTCTTCGTTATTAATCCGGTTTTCGAGTTTCTTTATATGCTTGGTATCGTTCATGTAGAATACTATTTTTTATAAACTTTAAACTCCATGCTTGGAATTCGAAACCAAAATTGCCTCTTATTCGTAATTAGGTCGTATTTATATATATAACTTGTCTTATTTAGTTTTCAACTTATTACAATTACACAAGTCTTTCTTAACCCTTTATATCATATGTCTTAATTATATGTGTCCATTATCCATTTTTTGTCATGTTTTACAAGATAACATGTCTTGCAAACACTTATAAATCATAAACTCATTAAGTAGACTTTTAGTTAACTAGTTTATACATAAAAATTTTATACATAACCAACAAGTGTAGAATACTTATACTCCCTTTATAGCATGACATTAGCAACCATATAACATGTGTAAAAGTATACAAAACCATAACCAAGTGAAAAATCCATTTTACAAGTTTAAAAGTATCCTAAATGGTGATTTGCTACATAGAATACTTATTTATACTATAAATCATAAAATGTAATGACATAAAGAGTTGTTAGATAGCCTTATTACTGATGTGTGGGTGATGAAAACAACAAGATTCTAAACCTTGTTTAGCAACCAAGCCCTAACTTGCAAGATTGAAAAACCACAATCTTGATTTTCTTGCTTAACTTGGTAACCTTAAAGTAACCTTCACAATTACCTTAGGTTATCTTAGATATCATGTAGGAATGTGTGTAAATGTTACAATTAAAATTTTGTATGGATTTGGTGTGTGTTTGGTTTGAGCCGTGGGTTATAAGGGTGACAAATGGAAGGTTTTTACCTTGAGGGTTTCTAGGGAAATTCTTGGTCAAAGACTATTTGGGTTAGTAAGGAAAAACAAGCCTTGGTTCCTAGATCATGAGAACATCCTATGAAAATAAGGAAATGTGTTTTTAAACTAGATATTTTTGTATTCATATCCATATATCCTGCCATATATGTGTACATGTGATGATAATTTATAAATTTTGGGTATTGGGTACAATTGTGGGTATTTGTTGAAGCATAGAAAAGTTTTGGTGGTTCCGGGTATGCCTAAACGTATTTTATAGCGAAACATAAACACTTTACGCAACCAATAAAAATAAAATGAACAAAGTTAATAATTATCCTCAAAATAATTACTTAACACTTGCTTGATGTAAACATTTAATTGTTTGATGCCCGTTTACATTGAACGACAATTTTTAGCTTACGCGATTTAACTTAACGATTACGATTTAAAAGCAAACGCGTATAATCCTAAAAATAAATAGTGAATTTATTGACGTCGTAAATGACCCTAAAACACGGGGTGTTATAGTTTTCCCCCGTTAAATGAGCCTTGTCCTCAAGGCTTAAGACGCGGCACTTGACGACGGTGCAGTCTTTGCGAAGAGATGTGGATATTTCTTTCGGAATTGGTCTTCACGTTCCCAAGTGAACTCAGGACCTCTCCTGGAGTTCCATCGAACCTTGATTATTGGAATGCGGCTTCGCTTCAACCGTTTAAATTCATGGTCCATGATTTCTACCGGCTCCTCGATGAAATAAAGCTTGTCATCAAAATGAAGTCCATCCAATGAAACGTCTAATGGTTCGTCGGCATAGCACTTTTTCAAGTTGGATACATGAAACGTATTATGAACCCTGCT
>BQNB010060761.1:2573-31856 GCA_026074375.1 Tanacetum coccineum
AGTGAATTAGGTTTCAGATATGAGATTGAGATAGCTAGCTGGCAGCTAGTAGAGATTGATAAGGTTATTAAGGGTTGAAAACTTAAAATCGAGGGTCATGTCTTTGACATCGATTTGATATCTTTTGGGCATGGGAGTTTTGATGTGATTGTAGGTATGGATTGGTTGTCTAATCATAAGGCTGAAATAATTTGTCATGAGAAAGTAGCGAGGATACCACTACTAGATAGCAAGGTGCTTAGAGTATTAAGAGAAAGATCGGAAGAGAAAGCGAGACTTTTGATGAGTGTTAAGGCTAGTGATAAGAAACAAGAAGAGATTATTGTGGTTACAGATTTTCCCAAGGTGTTTCTGAATGATTTATCAGGATTGCCACCTCTCCGGGAAATTGAGTTCCAGATTGAGTTAATCCCTGGAGCTGTACCGATTGCAAAGTCTCCCTATCGTTTGGCACCTTCTGAATTGGAGGAGTTGTCAGGATAACTCAAGGAACTCTAGGACAAAGGTTTCATTCGATCAAGCTCATCGCCTTGGGGAGCACCGGTGTTGTTCTTGAAAAATAAGGATGGTTCTTTTAGGATGTGTATTGACTATAAAGAATTGAATAAGTTGACTGTTAAGAATCGTTATCCGCTTCTTAGGATTGATGATCTATTTGACCAACTGCAAGGGTCGTAGTTTAGTTTTTCTCAAGATAGATCCATAGGTCTGGTTTTTACCATCAGCTAAGAGTGCATGAAGATGACATTCCAAAGACTGCGTTTAGAACTCGTTATGGACATTTCAAGTTCACAAGTTATCCCTTTGGTCTGGTCTAACGAACAGCGGTATTCATGGATTTGTTGAATGGAGTTTGTAAGCCTTATCTTGATAAGTTTATGATAGTATTTATAGACTATATCTTAATCTACTCTAAGACTCAGGAGTAGCATGTAGAACACTTAAGGTTAGTCTTGGAACTACTCAAGAAGGATAAACTTTATGCTAAGTTTTCTAAGTGTAAATTCTGGCTAAGAGAAGTACAGTTTCTTGGTCATGTGATAAATGGTAATGGGATTCATGTAGACCCTAGTAAGATCGAAGCTGTTAAGAATTGGAAAAGCCCCTGATAACAGATCCGTCTGAGGTTTTTTTCATATCGTTCTTAGGATTGGTGGTTATTAACGTAAGTTCATTAAGAACTTTTCTAAGATAGCCAAGTCTCTTACTATCTTGACTCAGAAGTGTAAGACTTTTGATTGGGGTGAGGAACAGGAATTGGCATTTCAAACCTTAAAGGATAAGTTGTGTAATGCACATGTTCTAGCTCTCCTCGATGGACCGAAAGACTTTGTGGTATATTGTGATGCGTCCGGGATAGGACTAGGCTGTGTGTTAATGCAAAGAGGTAAGGTGATAGCCTACGCGTCTAGGCAGTTGAAAATTCATGAGAAGAATTATACGACCCATGATTTGGAGTTAGGTGCAGTTGTATTTGCCCTTAAGATTTGGAGACATTATCTGTATGGGACAAAGAGTGTCATATATACGGATCATAAGAGTCTCTAGCATATCTTTAGTCAGAAAGATAGGTATTACGATTTGAGAGATAGGTATTGGTGGCCTGGAATGAAAAAGGACATAGCTGAGTATGTTAGTAAGTGTTTGACTTGTTTAAAGGTTAAGGCTGAGCATCAAAGGCCATCTGGCTTGCTCTAGCAACCTGAGATCCCATATGGAAATGGAAGGCGATAGCTATGGATTTGTGACTAAGTGCCTAGGACTAGTTAGTGGGCATGACACAATCTGGGTCATTGTGGACCGGTTGACTAAGTCTGCTCATTTCTACCTATGCATGGGATTAAGAGGGATAAATTGGCTAGTTTTGTATTGAATGTGATTGTTGTTGAAATGGTGTCTGATCTTGATCATATCGGATGTGATTGTCGTTTCACATCGAGGTTTTGGCAGTCAATGCAAGAGGCATTGGAACTCGTTTTGACATAAATACGGCGTTATCCCCCTCGGGACCGATGGTAGAGTGAGCGGTACTATTCAGACTTTGGAAGACATGCTTAGAGCGTTACGTCCTGGAATTCGGAAGAAGTTGGGATGGTAATCTTTAGTTGGTTGAGTTTTCTCTATAACATCTAGTTATCATCTAGGGTGAGATGTGCTCTGTTTGAGGCATTGGATGGTAGGAAAGTAATTGCTTCGCCAATTATGTGGGTGTCAGTTGATAGGACCTGAGTTTAGTGCTAGAGTCTACTGAGAAAATCTCGCTAGATTAAGGATTAGGTCTTAAGGTTGCACGTGATCGTCAGAAAATGTTATGCTGATAAGTGGACGAATCCTCTCTAGTTTAATGTAGTTGTGACTGATGTCTTGCCTAAAGAGTCGCCTTGATAAGGTGTGCGTACGCTTTGGGAAGGGAAAGGGAAACTTGCACCTAGATTATGTTGGGACCTTTGAGAGTTCATTGAGAAGGTAGTTCTGTGGCCTATCTGTCACACCCCGCCAAGTGGAAACGCGAGGAGCGAAGTGAGAGGATCTTCCAACACAGTAGCGTATTATTTAGAGAAACTAAACATGCAAAAAATACAACGTATGGACACGTAGTGTCATGAAAATACCCAAACACAATCAACAAAATACAAAAGGCGTTTGCCATTGAAACGAAGGCAGTTCATGCCAATGTCATGACATGCAAACATTCATAAATCCTAACAATGTGAAACAATTAACATTCATCCAACAAACAAATAAACGAAATCTAGATAATTAAACTTCGCCAGCTACCTACGGTTCATCTAGCCATTGTTCCTAACTTTAACCTCATCATGATACTCACCTGAAAATGATGCTTAAAAACGTCAACATAAAGTTGGTGAGAGTCATAGGTTTAAGACACGATATAAAATCCAAACTGCACATTACTGTGATAATAAAGAAAACATTGCAGGACAATAAATGAACTATCATACAGGCTAGCATGCACAACCAATCCAATACAATCCAATTACACGATTTCCCAGTAACGATTTATAAGACGTCTCAATCGTACCAAGGTCCCTGTGGTTACCCCCTTAGCCCCGGCCGTGGATACTCTCAAAGTAACCATCCTGCCCGCTAGGCCACAGTACCTTCCACTAAACAGGCCATGGATACCCGCAGGTGATCCCCCCTGACTTAGTTCACAATTCTCAATATCACATCACAAAACATGTAGCACACAACATACAATAGTCACGTATAGTCCATGCATCTTTGACAACACATTATCACAGTAATCAAAACATTTCCAAACACTTTGCATCATTTTCACCCCAATAAATCATAAGAAAAGAGGGGCTATGAAACTCACCTGATTGCTTTGCAGCTTCCACAAACACTAGCACAAATCTAAACAACAAAACAACACGTGTTACACGCTACTAAGCCAAAAGCTTAAGCACATGTAACAATCATATGATGGATGTCTAAGGGTTTAAATTAACCATCATGGGTCACCCCGACACCATGCCCAAACTTAACCACTTCATTAACTCCTTCCACTAGTTACTTATAATTAACTCTAAATTGCAGAATTTTATCATGACTTTACATACTCCAAACCCTTACTTAATGACCCTCATAATTCATACAAAAAATTACCCATGCTCATTTATGAGTATATTAACTACCTTTGGATTTCCAAATGCCATTTACATGCACAAGTACTCCTAAGAAAATCAAACTTCAAAACAGTCCCAATTCGGATCAGATTGCACACTAAAAAGTTTGGACTTATTAACCATACTTAGAAATAAAATCCGAAGGTATCCTTCTGGGGTTTCTCCATATACATATGAAATTTAACTACTGTAGAAGGGCTAAGATCAATTCAAAATTTAAGTTAGGGTTTTACCCTCACAAACATGACTTAAATCTGACCCGTATTTACTGTTTTGACAACTTTTAGGGTAAACAACATTTGAATGACTTTCCAACCTTAAAAATTTTCAAGGCTGGATTTTATGGAAAGTACATTCAATGAGCTACTGTTTAGATTCCAGAAACATAAAAAAAACTATTACCATCATGGAGATAATCACTCGTAAACATAGCCCTAAACTCTGCTCATCCTAAATCAAGATTTTATCGCTAATCTAACCTAACCAATTGCAAGATCATGACCCAAATCAAGCCCTAATCATTCTAACATCATTAAATATCATTAATATTCTGTATTTTATATGAACCCTAGATCCATCATAAATGATGTTACATGAATTAAAAGAATAAACAAAGAAGAAAACATACCTAACGATCTTACTTGAATCAACACGATTCAACACCTAGATTTCTTGATCAAAATTTTTTGTCTTCCTTAATCATACGGCATCAATAAGAAAAGAAAAGAGATGGGTCAAGTTGATTATATAACTAATTCTTTGAAGTCCTAGCCCAACTCAAATAAGTCTAAAAAAAATTCTTCTATAACCCCAAACAGGACGCACCCTTATTAATATATATATTTTATATATATATTTTTTTTAATTTATTAATTAACTAATTTACTTTATTACCTTAAGTTTTTATAAAAACCTAAGCTAATTTGATTAAACCTTTTTACTTAAACGCTACTTACTAACCTTTCTAAAAATAACTTTCATTTCACTAAACCACTTTCTATTTTTAGAAAGTTTGCCACAAACTTCTATATTTCACCCACTTATTTCTTTTTTAAAATGCCATAATTCTCATAAACGCTTATCACTAAATCATCCAACTATTAACGTAGTATTACATGCAATACGCCATTCCTTTCCTTTATCACTAAACGTGAACAAATAGAATACTCGTAATCCAACACAAACATACTCAAAATGAGATGCCCAAACACCTCAAAATGATATCATGTACATACTTAACTCACTTAGCACACATATAATCACATAGCACACACTTAAATACATAAAATGAACTCTTAGCCATTTCTAATGATATAAACTAACCTGCTCAAATCTCGGTTGTCACACATTAATCTTGAATCAATCATATCAAACATGTATGCATAGAGAGAATAGTAGAGAGAGGCGAGTATTTGAAATTTAAATGAAATAAAAGGGAGGGAAAATTGAAACAGTTTGTTACAAGTGCATCACCCTCTAATGAAGATTAGAGGGGTATTTATAGTTAATAGAAGGAGGCTTCCCTTCCTTATTTTCCTAACTTGTCACATCTAGTCCCTAAACTTTTGTAATTATGTTATTTCATTCTTTTAGCATAATATACCTTATTGCAAACTACTTTGACATTATCAAAAGAAACACTAATGACTTAAATAATACAAAATCACATAATCGACACTTTTAATGATCCTAACAACCACCAACCACACCCTTTCAAAACCCCCCACGAAACACAACCTTCCCATTCCAAAGATATACCTTGGTGTTCCAACAACATCAAAATGAACCTATCTATGATGCGTGGACTCGTTTCAAAAACTTAATCAAAAGAGTCCCTCATCATGGCCTCGAATTATGGTCCCTTACTCATTTCTTTTATGATCATATTGACGACTATACCCAAATGGACCTTGACTTTGCAGGAGACGGGAACCTTAGGGAATTAAGTGGTGAAGAGGCATGGGAAACCATTGAAAACTTTGCCCATGGCCAAAAAGAATAGGACAACCCACCAAACATTATTTCCGAACAAGAAATAGAAAATTTGAAGGTTCATGCAAAAAGATTATTTGGAAATGAAAATGTTTGGGTTGAGATGCATAGGAATATAGCATGGAACAAGGTGGAAAATTCAGACCCACAAAGTACCCCATAAGTCCCCCCATCATTTGAGGAATACACCGCCCGTAACTTACCAGGAAGAAGTAGAAGAGACCTTAGGAACCCCAGTGGAGGTAGAGCTTTTGAACGAAACACTACTAGATGATTTAGGCGTGAATACTTGTAATCATGACATTCCTCTTAGTAGGGAAGTTCCTAGTTTTGATGAGCCAGAGCCTCAACCAAAACCCTTACCAAATTGTCTATCCTTAGATGTAATTCTAGGAGAAGAAATAGGCCTCGAACCACCCATCAAACCATATAGTCCAGATAGTTTTAGGATGATGGAAGTAGATAGCTTAACCATTAATACACCACCCTCACCTCACGTGGCACCTTCCCACCCTAAGGATACATATTGCTATTATCGCTCATGCATCGATGATCCTAAGAAACATTATGGATTTAAACCAGGTTTATTAGGAAAAAGTGCATACCTAGGTGTTGATATTTCACATTAGGAGATGTTTGATGATAATTGGGGATTAGAATCTAAGGAAGTTTCTCCTCTAGGAAAAGAACTTAGTTTGTTCGATAGGCCAAATGAAGTAGAGAGAGGTAGAATTCTAGAAGCACACCATTTAGAGCCTATTCTTCAATAATAAATTTCTCAACGTATGGCTCTTTCTCGCCACCATGGTATGTACCGTTACTAACACCCGAACTTGAACTCAAGTGTAGGGGAACCCTCCCATTTATCTGTTAAATAAGGGTAGAGCCAGGCTCGTGACTCGAACAAAAACAAGCGCTTTTTGGGAGGCAACCCAATTTACTTTTCCTGCAATTAGGAGTGTCATGTGTGTTTTATTCTTCATAGTTTGTTTTATTATGTTTGAAATATCATTAATCATGCTTTGTATTGTTTTTAACCTCTTCTTAGTCTCAATCAAATGTATTTTGCAAACAATAAGTGTAGGGGAATTCATCCGGCTTTTGAGCCAAATTCAAACGTGTTAAATGAATTGTTTAGAATAATTCGCGTCAGTTTTGAGTCATATGATTCAATTGTTAAATCTCAGGTTTTGTACAGCCATTATATAGGAATTAATTTACGGAATCAAGTGCAGGAAATTTTTCATCAAAAACAAAAATTTCATTTTCATAGACTGTGGAGACGGCGTCACGATTAACACGCGACGCCGTCACCATGACACCTGTGACGGGGCCACCACAACCCTGACGGCGTCAAACTCCCAGGTTCAGAAAACTCAAAGTTTTTAATCATTTTTGAAAATAAAACTTGCACAACATGTAATATACGTATAAACCTGCAAAACCTAATGAGTTTAACAATTCTTTCATCCTATCTATCGAGTCAAGCCCTAAATTCACATTGTATATTGGTAAAATGCACATTTTATGCTTGGTATAGTTGTCTTTGTCTTTGATTACATGTTATATTTAATGAGGAGAAGCTTGGAAGTTCTTAGGAAGTTTCATTGGATGATTCCCGGAGGACGATTTAACCAGTTATCGTATGTTTCTTCTCCACTAGTTTCTTTTCCTTGTTTTCTTTTCCCTTTATCTGTTTTAACGGGTACTTCTAGAGAACATTAGGGACAATGTTCAAAATAAGTGTAGGGGAGAAAATAAGCCTTATAAACTATTCTTTCATTTGTCATTTGATTTGTCCTTAAAAAGATGGGTAATATATCGAAACATAGCATAAAAGGGTGATTTTTACCAAAATTTAATTTTTTTTACAACACATACCAACGAAAACTGAGTATTACTAGCGTCCCATGGATAGGAATTTATATGACTAGCACAAAAACCCTCAAAATTCCACCCCCACAATGTGAGGTTCGCCCTTAGATATTATACCTTTAGCTTGTTCGAGTTAAGGAGTGAGCAATCATGTGTGTCTATTCCGTCGTTACGGATGTGTATGCGTGGTTTTGTCACCTTTTCTGGAACATTAAGATCGGTTTAAATTATGAGAGTGTACCGGTAGCATATTAAATTCTAGAACTTGTTTTTGTGATGCATCCCGAGACGGCATAGTAAGTATTAGGATTTGCTTGATAAGAGGCATTAGGAATGACCCATGTTTTAAACTTGTAATTGTTATGATGGTCACACCGATCATATAACTATCCCACACCTTTGCTATGCACTCACCTTTAGTGCAGGATACCCCTAGTACAACCCTCCGAGCCTATCCTTTTTCACGGTTCTCGTAATTTTCTGGTTAAGATGGACTATTAATGAAGAGCATTGCCACTCTAAAACCAATCGTTACACCCAAAAAGCCTTAGCCTACCTTTTATGTACTCACTTTTAGTACATTGTTGTGATAACCCAAGTTAATTATTGAGTACACGGTTGCTAAGTCCTTATCCTTGTAAATACAGTTTTGGGACGATTGGGGTTCATGGTAGTATTTATTTCGCGAAAGAATGGAGAAGAAAAGTTAAGTCAATAACCCCATATGTTTGTCAAATGATCTCCATGTTATTTTGATCCACCTTAAAACCGGTCATTAGTTAGATTGTAAATGTCGATCATGTAAAAGCTCAAGTGTAGGGGTATGTGTTATAAACCCCCATGTTGTATTATGTTATCAAAAAAATGAGAAAAGAAAAAGAAAGAGATTGATGTAGAGTTTGTATATCTTCGTCTGAGTCGTGGCTTAACAACCAAACCAAAGTGTATTTGTGAAAATAATTAGCTAACCCTTCCACTCCAAATTCACCTAAAGTCACCACCCAAATGTATCCCATCTGTTTCCGTTTCCATTATATGTTATCTTACACTTACACCCCACAACCCTTTAAAAGATCTCTTAGATGGTAATGAATAATACTTGCACCTAGCGGTGGAGGTTTGATCCTTTACCAAGCCTATGGTAATTTATATGCTATGACAGGTAATGAGTGTGATTTTCTGTTTCTCCCATATGTTATAATTCATTATACACCCGAGTAAAAGAGACAATCCTAAACACTTATGTGAGGTACTAGTATATACTTTCCGTGCTTTTAATTACGAGGTCTAGAAGGTTGTGTTGTAGAATATGTTTAAAGAGTAGGTAAAATGACCTCTCATATTGTTATTTTCTAGATAGAAAAACCCATTTGCTTAAGGACAAGTAAATCCCAAATGTAGGGGTATTTGATGAGGTGTCATTTTATACACTTTTTCGGGGTCATTTAACCCTCAAAATCATGTGTTTATGCCCAAAATAGGTACTTAATCGTTCCTTTTCAGGTATTTCTCATTTGGAAGACATTTGGATGAATTACACGTGACTTGGGCTCATTTGGAGAAGAAACAGACGAGATTACAAACCAACACCAAGACTCTTGAAGATTTGTGCTCACAGAGCCTAGAGACGGCGTCACAAGCCATACACGACGCCATCACAACTCATCAAGTGACGACGTCACATCATTTCATAACGGCGTCAGCCCGCACCGACTCAAACGCAGATCTAGAAGATTCTTCTTATGACGGCGTCACGACTAAAACGCGACGCCGTCGCATCGTTTTTCCTATATATACAAACCCGAATTTAGGGTTTTGAGTGTGTAACTTTAGAATAAAAAGAGGGTACGAACCCTAGTTCGTTTAGCAGCTGTAGGAGACGATTTTAGGGCCTAAAAACCCTATTGTACCTCTTCCAATTCATGTTTTAATCAAGTAAGGTTTACTTAATCATTCAATATGTCTATGTGTTGTTTGATTTATTGTTCTTGCTTTATCTTTAACATGCTTGGCTAAACCTCCTATTGTGTTTATTTATGATTGTATGAAACCTATAATGTAGATCTTAGTGGTGTTGCTTCTTGTGATGGATGTGCATGTTAGGTCTTAGAAAACCAGCTTTTGTCTGCATCGCTGTTGATATGTCTAGGGAAATGTGATTGTGTAGAAAGGATACCATCAGGTAACAGTCTTCATACTACCTTGCCCCCTAATATGGTTGATCCACTCTTAATATATTTCACATGTACTTAGTGTACTCCTAGGGGTCGTGTAATAGTCTCCATACTACCTAGCATGTGCGTTGCTCTAGTGGCATACTAAGTATACGGCGGGTTCGTGTAATTCGTTCATGCTTTAGGAAATAGTTACACAGATCATCACAAGTGTGACAAGGCAACAACACTAGGAGAAGCAATCTAGGGAGTAATACATGATTAAATAAACATAATCTTTTATCTTATTGTTATCACCATTAGTTTAGATTATTATTTAGTTAAATAGCTAAAATCAAACCTCCCTCCAATTATATGATTTACTTGCTTTCCATAAAACATAAAAACACAAAAAGAATCCTCCCTTAACCCTTAGAATTCTGTTAGACCGTGATCAAGCCTTCCCAACCTATTCCTCAAGTGAACGATAAACAACCCCGAGTCTTGCCTATATTACACTACAACAATTAGGTGCACTGCCTAGGGAGTTGTAAAACTTCTCGTGTAGAAGTCCTATGACAACCGTACATCAGAGAGCTATCCCGGTATCTAGATACTTTTTTGGTATCACTAGACCCAGTTGAATGATAGGTCGCATATTCGAACACATAAACAAGTATGAGGTGATAAACATAATTAAAGAATCAACGATTAATTAAGAAATTGATTTAAAAAAACCAAACATTGAACTTTCATTAAGATGGCTAATACCCGAGGGTATTAGCCCACAACCATTGTAATTATACAAGAGTAATCAAACAATTGAAATCGAACGATTAAGAGAGTAAAAATTACACGATGTCTTTTATGGATTCGTGATCAATGCTTGACCTTGATGGCTGATCTTCTCTTCTAAAATTCGTCTTCAATGAGTATGGTATAAAGAATATGATATTGCATACTGAAAACTTGTTTTTGAGTCTTCTATTTATAGTGTCTGAAAAAGACTCGATACGCCGCATCTGGATAGGTCGATACGGCGTATTAGGCTGGATACAATAAATAGAGTGCGTATTAGGCTGATTGATAAATAAAGTAAATTGGGAAAGATATCACTGATTGATACAAAAAATTACGCCGTATCCCTTCTGTTTACATACGCTGTATCCATGAAGATAACCCTTAGAATTCTGTTAGACCATGATCAAGCCTTCCCAACCTATTCGAAGATACAATAAATAGAGTGCGTGCTACGTTCTCAATCAATCAGTGATATCTTTCCCAATTTACTTTATTTATTGTATCTTCGAATAGTTATCTTCATGGATACGGCGTATGTAAACAGAAGGGATACGCCGTATTGGGAATTAGTCAAACGCGCTTTCTTGTGAAGTTCGGGCGCAGATAAGTCGTATCTCTTTTATTGGATACGGCGTATGTAGTAAGAAATCAGCATTCTTCAAATGTCTTCGTTTTAGCTCCAAATTATGCGCCTTTTAGCTTATCTTCACAAAACACTCTTGAATTACTGCATTTATCAACTTTAAAGAAATTAAGTACCAAATAATGCAATAATTATATAAAAGTGGGCAAAACAGATGGGATAAGTGATATAATAAAGTGACGTAATTTGATGTCATCAAATATCCCCCCAATTGAATTCTACTTGTCCTCAAGTAGACTTTAGAAAAGTTTCAGTTTATGAAAATGTATCCCAACCGAAGTTGAGGATTTTCCGTTTAAGCATCGTTTTGTCCTAATCACCTGTACATAACCAAGCTCCTCACGAAATATGGAAATGAAAACACTCAGATCACTCAACTACATTTAATTGGTACGCTCAATTGCTCGGTTGTGATTAGTTTTCTATCATAGGCTTGGTAAGGATACACATCTCCACCACTAAAGCTAAGGAGAAACAAGTCAAAAGATAAATTGGGTTAAGAAGGCTTAGGGTTGATCATTCAACAGTCTTTCACCATAAGTACCACACTAACAAGGCAGCTGCATCATACATACACGACCGTAACGACAAAATAGACACATACAACCTAATCACATCCCTGTTCGTGTTTAACCAGTGGTTAGGATGAAGAATGACATAGGGTAGGGAGCTTCTAACTTTCACCAAAAGTCGTCATCCAACAAGGCAGCTGAGACATGCATACATGTCCGTAATGACAGAATAGACATGCATGCTCGTACAAGTCCTTGTTCGAGTAGACACTAAAGTTAGTTGCTAGGAAAAGGGAAGTAAAATGGGTGTTAAAACAAAATTCACGAAACAAATATATTAAGCCAACAAATAAGGTACATTTGCTAGTAACTTTCCCCCGACCGTTCCATGATAAAGACTTGAACATATAGACAAACGCCCCGATCACAGAAATGACAAAGACAACCTAAGTTGGCGTTTCCATAACGGTCAACTTCCCTTACATCCCGCTCTTTACATACTTTTACAGAATAAGTGGTGATATCGGCCACTTTTTACAAGACTTTACATCATTGATTTTTGTAACGTATCAACGAATAATCAATTCTTCCAAGTAATTCCTTTGGTATAAACTTCTTTTGAACCGACTATTTTTCTTCCTTTTTTTGCAATACATCATAGATCTCAGTCTTATTTCACCGTCTTCACTATCATAATTCATTCGGATAATCTTTTCCTTGTAACACTTTTTCTTCGGACATGATTCATAATCGCGAAAGTAGCGAAACTTACGAGCTACATATTTTTCCTATTGCATTGTGCAATTTCCCGACCATTACAGAGATAGAAAAATTTCACTTTGACACGGGAAATACAAAACTTTACACGAAAGCAACTAGCAACTTTGATTAAAATAGGCTTAATCTATACGGTAGGCGAAGGTGCAAAGGTGTAACGAAACATATAATATGATGTAGAAAAATAAAGGAATGGCTCAACAGGTTATTCTAGGGAATCTTACTCTAAAATAAGAGTATACAAAGGGTTACACGGGGGTTAACTAACCAGTGTAGTTAGTTAATTTTCACGACATGTAGGCTATTTGGTTTAATCCTAGAAATTTATCAGTTGAACATGTTCCTCCATCTAAATCCATAGTACTCATCATTGCAGTCTCGAGTGATATACCAGGCCAAGTTCTAAAGTCCACTACATCACCGGCACACTCATAATTTTGTTAAATTTTTAGTAAGCAATTGGAAATGGAATAGGCTTAATTCTCACAATTTGTATCACGGGTTATAGTGTGCTAGGTAATGTAACTAGTGATTTTTACAAAATTCATGCTGAAATTTTTTTAAATTTGGCCTATTTTTAAGCACTTTGCATGTTATTTTGTAAAAAAGAAGACAAGTACATTCTAATTCTCCATCCCCCCACTTAAATTATACAATGTCCTCGTTGTATAGATAAAACAATAAATAATAAAGGAAAAATAGAATTAGAACGAAAAACTCCCTGATGTTTTGCTCGTGATAATTCTCCAAGATGAGTTCTTGAGCAAAAAGTGTGTTGACTAGGGCTTCAGAATGCCCGGATAAGTTTAACACATGTCTTTTTCAGAATATACCATATCATAGTTTCAGCAAGGTCCTGCATAAAAGATTAGAAGACAAGTACAATTTTTATCTCGCTACAATGGTACAAGAAAACAATTAAACATACAATTGTACATGGATCAATACGCCGTATCCCAAACCCTAGGATACGTCATATGGTTCCTGTAAAAACAATTAAATACTGGAAATTAAATATTAAGTTTTTAAAAATGATAACGTCCAGACACGTCTATACGCCGTATCCAGAGGGGTTTGATACGCCGTATAGAGTGTCTGGGAAGACAGACTCGTGCAACAAACAATTAAAATGCGACAAACAATTAAAATGACCGGGTTGTTTCTCGGGAAGCACTTTTGTTTCAGCTGGTCTTTAAGTTTGACTTTTTTCCTTCTCCTCTTCATTCATCATTCTCCATCCGGGTCACTTTCCACCCTTCTCCTTGTTTCCAAAAAATTTCTTGGTAGATGTGAGATAGACTATCTTTGATTCTTTTCCAAGTATTGTATCCGCGATTTTTTATAGCGACGAAATCTTCATTTGGTCCTAACGAACACTTTATAACTTCAAACATTTCGGTTTTACACATCCTTCCTTCATCACTCACATTGTTTAGGTGGGGAAATTTTCCCAATTCACTTAGTTCTCGTTCCACTTTTCGTGGTTGCTTCCATCCCCTTTGTAGTGAGTATCCAAATTTGGTTTGGCAGCAGGGTTAGGAAGGGTTCCATATTCATGCTCCTCCTATTCTTCATCACTCGATACTTCATCCATTAGTCCTTCCTCATTTCCCACTTCTATCCAGGTATACAATAGTGCACGTTTAGTTGTTTCATCCACTTTTTTGTGGTCTTTGAACTTTGAGTTCATCCAATGTATGAATTCGAGAGGGTCACGCCCTTCATCATCATCGTCGCACATCTTATCATAATTGCTAGCACATGAAATGGGATAGAATTTCTTGAAAATTTTCTTCACCAATTCTTCCCAAGTAGTGATTTTGTCGTCTCCCTCGTTCATCTACCATTTTCTTGCGTCTCCAGAAAGTGAGAGAGGAAAGGCCTTCATGCAAAGTTAAAAAGGGTCCAAACTGGCTATTTTGACTAAATCGAGTATTTATAGAACCTTAGCGATATGCCCAATCACATCTTCTTCAACCCTTCCGCTGTAAGTGTTACTATGCAGCTCAGTTAGCAATTCTTTGTTGAGTTCAAATTTTACGTTGCTTCCGGTAGTAAGATATTGGTTAGCTCGAGCTTCATTCAAAATAGGGTTTTCCATTGTTCGTCAAATGGTTTCCTGAAATTAAGCACAAATGATTAGTAGAATGTGCCTTCAGAGGAGAGAACACAATAAACAGGAAATCGAATACGAAAAATAGCGAATGCTACTATATCAGTTGACAGATACGCCGTATTCAGTTGATTCGAATACGTCGTATAGGTCTGTTGAATGTCAGTACGCCGTATTGAGTTCACAGAATACGCCGTATTGTTTGGAAGAACAGATACGTTGTTTAGACTGTAAAACTCAATACGCTTGTCTTGAGCAGAAGGTTAGATACGTCGTATCCAACTGGTGGATACGGCGTATCAGGTGATCAATCAGAACATAATACTATTTAAAACAATTAAATGCGGGAATTTAAACACACGATGCGAATAAATACAAACAAAATTTAAATAATTAGATTACACTAAACTAATTAATGATTAATTATTTGGTTAATGGTTAGAAATACTAATAAGAATAAGGTTTAATTAATTCACTCCCCGGTAACGGCGCCAAAAACCTGATCTGCTATCGTGTAGGGTCAATTATTTGAGTATCAAGTTTTAAATTTATATTTAGCCGACAAACCTAAAACAACACTTTAACGGGCAGTGTACCCGGTCAAGATGGAGTTTCGAGGTAAGTAGGGTGTCGAACACTAAGAGTGAAACATTAATCCTATATTCTATAAGTATTTTAATTATTGCTAATTACTGGTTAAACCTATGCTATATACATTTTTCTAATGATATGGGGGGTTTTCAGCCTGAGAGACTGGCACAGGTTTGGTGGAGACAAATACCAATTCAATAAACAATAAACACAAAAGAAGAAAATCAGAAGATAGAAAAGCGATACAAGCCAAATGATAGAAAATTGTATTAGCCATATTAAATCCAGTTTAATGTTGGTTTGTTTGTTTTAGTGCAATGATTTACTTATCTCGAAGCGGCATATCATTCTTAAGACTTAGGCGGGACATCATCCTAAGACCTAGACACGATTAATCCTGTCACAATTAACGCATCTGCATAAAGCATCCTTTAGTTTAATTATAATCTATCTTAGTGAATCAAAGCTGTGGTGATCCTGTCAAAACCCTAGCCCAACGGGACTTTACCCACTTATTGTTTGACGGTGTTTTATATACTGGTAGTCCACTATTCAAATCTTTATCAGTTAATTAAGAGCATGATTGCTGAAACATAAACGGGTCACCTACCGGTCCAACTAAGCTCATAATTCAAAGACAAAGACATAACGTTATTTGTGATCCTATTGGTCCAGTAATATAAAACACGATATGGAGAGCTATCCCGGTATCTAGATTACTTTTTAGGTATCACTAGACCCAGTTGAATGATAGGTCGCATATTCAAACACATAAACAAGTATGAGGTGATAAACATAATTAAACAATTAACGATTAATTAAGAAATCGATTTTAAAACAAACCAAACATTGAACTTTCATTAAGATGGCTAATACCCGAGGGTATTAGCCCACAACCATTATAATTATACAAGCGTAATCAAACAATTAAAATCGAACGATTAAGAGAGTAAAAATTACACGATGTCTTCTATGGATTCGTGATTAATGCTTGACCTTGATGGCTGATCTTCTCTTCTAAAATTCGTCTTCAATGAGTATGGTATAAATAATATGATATTGCACACTGAAAACTTGTTTTTGAGTCTTTTATTTATAGTGTCTGAAAAAGACTCGATACGCCTTATCTGGCTAGGTCGATACGACATATTAGGCTGGATTCCTTGGAGTGCGTGCTACGGTCTCAATCAATCAGTGATATCATTCCCAATTTACTTTATTTACTGTATCTTCGAATAGTTATCTTCATGTATACCGTCGTATGTAGACAAGTGAATACCCATTTTGGGAAACAATAACTGCGGTCAAACCCGTTCTTTCTTGTGAAAGTCTGGCCAGATCTAAGACGCTGTAATATGCCGCGTATTTGGTAGAATTTCAGCAATCTCAAATGTCTTCGTTTTAGCTCCAAATTATGCGCCTTTTAGCTTTATCTACCACAAAACACATCCTGAATTACTGCATTATATCAACTTGGAAAGCAAATTAAGTACCAAATAATGCAATAGTTATATAAAAGTGGGCAAAACAGATGGAATAAATGATATAATAAAGTGACGTTATTTGATATCATCAAATATCCCCCCACTCGAATCCTACTTGTCCTCAAGTACACTTTAGAAAAAGTTTTAGTTTATGAAAATGTGTCCCGACCCGAGTTGAGGATTTTTCGTTTAAGCATCGTTTTATCCTAATCACATGTACATAACCAAGCTCCTCACGAAATATGGAAATAAAAACACTCAGATAACTCAACTAATCCAGGGTGTAACATTTAAGTAGTATGCTCAATTGCTCTAACCGTGTTTAGCTTCTATCATAGGCTTGTCAAGATACACAAGTCTCCACCGCTAAAGCTAAGGAAGAAACCAAGTCAAAAGCATAAATTGGGTTAAAAAAGGCTTACGGTATGATCATTTCAACATTCTTACACCATAAGCACCAACACCAACAAGCAGTTGTATCATAATACATGGCCGTAATGACGAATAGACATATCAGATCTCAATTCTGGACACATCCCAGTTCCCGGTTTAACCAGAGCGGTTTAGGATGAAGAATGAAATAAGGTAGGGAGCTTCAACTTTCACAAACCCGAAAGTTACTCATCCAACAAGGCACTGAACAGTAAACATGACCGTTAACACGGGAATAGACATGCATGCTTTAACAAGTCCACTTCGAGTAGACACTAAAGTTATTGCTAGGAAAGGGAAAAAAAAAAAAAAATAAAAAGGGTGTTAAGTAAAAAATACACAAAAACTAATAAGGATTAAGCCAACAATAAGGTACAGTTGCTATAACTTTCCCCCGACCGTTCCATGACAAAGACTCGAACAAATAGACACACCCTTCGAATCACAGAAATGTCAAAGACAACCTAATTGGCGTTCCCATTAACGTACAACTTCCCCTACATCCCGCTCTATACATACTTTTTAAACATAATGGTGATTATCGGACCACTTTTAACAAGACTTACATCCGTTGATTTTTGTAAATGTATCAACGAATAATTGATCCTTCTAGTAATTCCCATCGGTAAAAAAATTCCTTTGAAACCCCTGATTTATTCTCAACATCTTTTTTTTTTATAATACATCATAAACCTCGGTTTGATTTCACTGTCTTCACTATCATTATTCATCTGGATAATCTTTTCCTTGTAACACTTCTTCTTCGGACATGATTCATAATCGAGAAAGTAACGAAACTTACGAGCTACATATCGTGTCCCATTGCATTGAGTAATTTTCCACCATTATAGAGAAAGAAAAATCATCACTTTGACACAGGAAATACAAGACTTTACAACGAAAGCAACTAGCAACAAGTGTGTAAAATAGGCTTAACTAACACGGTAGGACTAAGGTGCAAAGGTGTAATAAACATATAATATGGTGTAAGAAAAAGAAAGCCGATGGCTCCAACAACTAAGGTTGTTCTAAGAGAGGCTCTTTACTCTAAAAATGAAGTAATCAATGTTACATGGGAATAACTAACCATTTGGAAAGTTATTTTATACATGTAGGCTATGTTAAATCCAGAAAATTATAGATCAAGTTGGACATGTTCTTTTCCATCTAAATACCATAGTACGAGCTAATCATGGCGGTTCCTAGAGTGATAATAACCAGGCCAAGGTTCTAAAGTTCACTACATCACCACACACGTAAACAAACAGTGTGGTAAACCAGATGGGGGTGGGGTGTGGACAAACACAAGACAAAGAAAAAAAAAACAAGAGTGGGCACCCAAAAGTTTGATAAACAAAGCACACTAAACAAAAACCACATGTTAAGAGTTGTAGAGAGAGTAGGGTGATGGTGGAAAAAGAAACACCATTACAGCTGCTACAACTAGTTGCAACGAATCAAAGTCATCAGGCAATACAAAGAAAAATAGGATCTCGCGACCACCAAGTAGCAATCTGAAGAATAAAGTAGAAGAACACCCTAGGAACTGATAAATAAGTTTGAATAAGAATGAATTAATCCTAAACCAATCAATAAGGCAATTGTATAAGCAATTTGGTGAAGAATGCTAAGTTTGAATCTATGTGTGGCTATCTTAACAAACTTTAGTTTATGATTTTGTAAGACTAATCATGATATTGCCTTGTGAATAGAACGTGTGTTCCATAAATAAATCCTAAAATCTAAAAGAAATAAAATAGAAAAGTATGAAACCTATTGGTATGTGTTGTTTACTAAAATTGGGATATAGTTGGAAACCTATTGAATAAAATTAATTAAAGTTAGAAAATATGTGCCCTTTACTAGAAGAAGTAGCCTCTTAAGGAAACCACTATACACACCAGTAATCACAATAATCACCAATTGAACTTAAGGAATATCAGTGGGAAACAAAAGCATTCAAGATCAGTAGGTCCAGTAGCACAGGCCTAAGATTGTAGAAGTCTAATGACTCCTAACACTAAGGAACCCAAACATCTTAGGGATTTATTATTCCCGATGATGTTCCAACTTACTTCTCTTATTGATAGCAAGGTTGAACAAAATGATCTGTGGTATAAGGACACGCGGATGCTCCAAGCATAAAGACCAGAAATTTGATCTCAACTCATCAACTTCGTCAGTATATTTTTTGGGTACCAACATAATTGGGAATGATCCATATCCTAAGATTAATAGAATATGGAGACTATCAAATGGAAATGTTACACTATCATAGTTTAACTATAATGGATGGTATTAGAACAACGTATTCTCATAAGGACAATTTGTGCTACTGATCTTTGAAGCAGCTTTCGCAAACATACATGTTTTCAATCGTAAACTTTAGAAGGTGTTGATCTTACTCCATGATCAAGAGGGGTTCAAACCTATAGACATTATCTATGGGAAAATTTATGTTATCCTTCTCATATATGAGTCTCTTGTCTAAGGCCTCAAAGACCAAGTCTTAGTTGTGGCATCGAAGATTATCTCATTTAAACTTTGATTATATTACTTCTCTTGCCACACAAGGTCTAGTTTGAGGTCTTCCAAAACTAAAGTATTAGAAGGAGATCACTTATGCTATGCATGTGCTCTTGGTAAAAGCAAGAAACACTCCCACAAACCCAAAGTTGAATACTCCATTCAAGAAAAAATATATCTGATGCATATCGATTTTTTTGCAGTCAATGAGGATTCAAAGTATTCAATGGGAGAAAATACATTATTGGTTATGCGTGGATGAATTATTTCTCGGTATTACATGGGTGAAATTTCTACGATCGAAGGTTGAAAGTTCCAGAGTGTGTGAATTAAATTCCACAAAAGATACAAGTTCGTCTGAATCAACCTTTCGTAACACAGGACCATAATTCACTAAATTTCGTCTATAAGACAGCTGAGGGGCTTATAATGAAAGAATGTCGGAATCTCCCATCAAACATCAAGTTGCTTTGCTCACCATAAATAGAGATGACGATTTGCCAAAAGATTAAATTGTACTTTAGTGGAAGCACCTTCGCACAATGTTGATCTTTTCGAAAGCTTTGTTTATTTCTTGGGCCATAAGCAGTACGCGACCGCTTTGCTATACACGAAACACCAATCATTACATGCTAAAAACGTCACAAACAAAAACACCGTAGATGGAACTTCTCTATGATATAAAACCAAACTTATCTGATCCCTTCAATGCTTTGGTAGCTCTCTCTGCTATGCACTAATGACGGTAGAAGACCTATGGCAAGAATAAAATCAAAAAGCCTGACATAGGATTTTTTTTGTTTATGCTCCCGAGCACACGAAAGCATTCCAAAACTACAACAATCAGGACCCGCAAATTATTATTGAAACCATTTCACGTTGAAATTGATGAGTTGACAACATGCTTCAAAACACTTCAGTTCAGGAACCTAGGCCTAAACTTTTGACATCCTAGTAACAATCAGTTTAGGACTCATGCACAAACATTCCTTCTTATAAAACCTCCGTATGTCCCCCCAACAAAGAATGATTAGAAATTTTGTTAATAAATTAAATGATTGATGAGTACCATTAATCTCACCACCATCGGTTGATCCTTAAGTTCCTACATCATATGCTTCCAAACCTTTGTTATAAACCGGTACAAAAAACCACCATCCCTCCACGACAATTGCGATCAATGATGCACCACCTACAATACCTTCTCAAACAAACAAGAAACACCATCTTCTAGTCAATTCTCCTCAATGTATGAAGAAGCTAATGAACATTGAGGTTGCACACATGGATACTTAATACCTATGTTATTTTCCAACTCATAACAATTCTGAAGAAATCCTCTTCTCAGGTTATAATCTGGATAATGTGCACTCCATTAATCAACCACCCAAACACATCAATAAATGGACCAAAGATCACCCGATAGACAATGTTATTTGGTGATCCTTCTAGACCGTCCATCAACTTTCAAAATCAACTACAATATGAAAGCGCTATTCTATTATTCTTGATGCTTTCCTTTCGTCCCGTTGAACCCATGAGTTATAAAGAAGCAATGACAGAATCCTCCTTTGGGGGGGGGTAGTTGGACAATCTTCTTGAATCAAGTCATGAGCAAAAAGAAAAAAGAGCACCAATGAATTGAACGACTGAAGTTTCTTGGTGTATCTGGTTGCCCTCATACCGTATCGTGTTATTAGTATAAACCTTAAGTGGATATACAAGGTGAAAAAAGACAACTTGGAGGTGAGTTGAAACACATAAACGCCCTTTGTTTGAGATTAGCAAGGGATAAATCGTCATGAAGAAGGCATCACTTTAAGGAATCTTTTGCACCAATTTCTCAACTTGTAGATCCAGAGAAACCCCACCATGTGTACAAGACTAAAGAACGCCCTTTATTATAAAAATTAACGGTTTGAAACCAAACTCCCCAGGCTTGGTAAATTTAGCTCTAACATTTCTACACTCCTAAAATTCTCAAGAAGGCACTGGCCCATCCTACCTTATACATCAAGAATAGAAGACAAAGACATATTACGTCGGTACAAATTTATGTCGACAATTAACTAATTTTGCCTCCGACTACACTTAATAATTTGTGAATCATATTTTAAAATCAATGTATACAAATTCAAGATGTCGATGATCGTGAGCAAACTATCATTTTATCTTAGGACTACAGAATTCTCAGAGTCTCAGAGTCATCTTTTTTAAACTAATAAAAAAAATGCTATTGAATCACTTAAAAAGTATGGTGTTGGAAACCTTGACATAGTGGAATACTTTCAATTGAGTAAGAAATCCAATCTGGATGAGGATCCATAATAAGAAAAGCCAGTAGATCCTACACTTTATCAATAGGAATTATTGGCACCCTTATGTATCTCACCTTCACATCATAGGGCCAGAACCTTGTATTTGTTGTGTGCATGTGTTCCCAGTATCAGCAAAGTCTAAACCGAAAAGCACTACATGGATAAGCGAATCTTCGAAAACCTAAGAGAACAATAAATAAAGGACATATGGTACTCGAAGGATTCTTGGCATTGCTCTAACATCCATTGCGGATGCAGACTAAGTGGGTTTGCCCAAGAAACCAGAAAAATGTACGTCTGGAAGGAAATGCACTTATTAGGTAACTAAGATTTAGGTGAATGGTCCTTCAAAGAAAAGCAGAAGAGCAACGCCAAATAACCATAATAGAAGTTGAATATACTTTCCCTTGTCAGGAAGTTGCTCCAATATACTTTGATGAGATCACAATTCACTGACAAATGGCCCTTAGGGTTCCAACAAGATACCCTTCTGTAAAGCGATTAATAAAAGTGTCATTGCTTTATGTTGCAACAACGTCCAACACTCTTGATCCAAGCATATTGACATCAGACATCACTTTATCAAGGAGCAAGTGGAGAACGGGGTGGTTGAGCTGTATTTGTCACAATAACAGTGTATCAGATGGTGCGAGCATATTCACTAAGCCTTTAGCACGAGCACGACTGAATTTCTCATCAAACAAGCTTGGAATGAGAAGTCTGAATCCAACCACATAGAAAAAGCTGGCAGATGAAGATGAAGAGTAATGGTGGTAAGAGCTCTTCAACATATCCTCTATATATAGTATATAAGAAAATCAGAAAAACCCAAAAAGATTTTTCATTTTATATAAACTTTTCAAAAAGAAAATACAAAATCAAAAAAATCAGAAAATATAAAAATATGGTGTTCATGACATGTCTTCTGAAAATCGATAACATTTACGGCCTTAAAAATGTCATTCGATAATGATACGAGGCTGTAAATGAAGTTCGAGCAGAAGTTTTCAATTTTTTTTCAAAACATGGTCATATGGCTTGCTATTATTTCAATAGCAACCCATCTCAAACTTAAAGGCAAGAATTTCGTCAAAAAGAAACTTGACTCACACAACAGGAATTAAGTTCTCGGCATGATCTACTTTTAAGTTCATGCAAAGGACTAGTGTTAACACGTTGCAACACAACACAAAACAGCGAATCGTTGCATTCTTTTCCAAATAAGTGTACTATTCATGCATTTATATGTCACAATAAGAGAAATCCTAGGTTTTTATGGGTGGTTGTTTTCAAATAAAACAAAAGATTACAAATATAAACAAACAACCCCACCTCCCGTTCTTTCATAGCATACCCAACAAACACAAACCCAATTTCTCCCACCATTGTTGAATTCAAAAAATTCAAGAATCCATCAATGAGGGCTATGGCTTTTATAATTATTAAGGTTAAAAAATTCAAAGAACCTTCAAATCTGTTGCTTTTCAATTAGAAAGACAGTAAGGACGATGTGGTGAAATGACATGAGAGATGAAAGGACCTGAAATTTGAGAAGATGAGAATCAAAATCTTAATCAGAACGAATGATGGATATAGAAGATGGAATTATTGAAGATGATCTGGTGCGTAACTACTCACTATGATACACCCTGATGATGAAAACAAACATGTGGAGTAAACTAAGTAGAATGATCGTATTGGATGAGGAAATGTATAAAAATAAACGTGAACGAAGTTGAAAGATGTAGAGCAGGAGAAAAGGAAAAAGAGATGCAGAGATAATAGAAAAATGGTCAAGAATGAGTGTTTACTCAAGCAGACTACATATGAACAAGGCAAGGAAATGCACATGTAACACTCACAACAGACTGCTTCATTGTCTCCAGAGAAAACTGAAGATCCTCGGCAAATTACTTCTGTCTCATCCGACAATGCCACTTAAAATCTAAACAGATAGGACGTTCCACTACTGGCAATGAAATTATTTCCATATGAATAGTCGAGTTCTCATGAGAAACCACGTAATCATACAATAAGAACAGCCCACCCGAACTTACCAAACTAGAACACAGTAATCCCTAAAACCATCAACAAGCTGTCTCACCCACCAATCCTCCACCCACACCTCCATTTCAAATAACTCCACACCCCCCAACACCCCACCAAACTCCTATACTAACTACAATCACCATAAAACCCAATACATATCATACTTTATCATCCTAAGTTTGAATATCAATCAAAGAGTTTCTAAACCTAGAAAAGGGGTATTCTAAACTCAATACAAGGCACACCAAGTCTGCTCAACTCCTTGCACTATAAAAATCAACAAATCTTGCAATGGTAATGCCCACTTGGCACAAGACTTAAGAAACAATTTCAAAAGGCTCTCCGTCAACACAGCAGAAATTAAGAAGGAAGCTCAATCTATAAAGAGAGATACATAGAACTCATTGAGAAATGAGTGAAAGAATATCATCAACGATGAAGTAAAGACTCAACTACCTCAGATTCTACCAAAGGCAGTGTCTGACTTTGCGACTCCTATGATTAAAAGCACCGTCATTGAATCACTCGAAGATGCTGTTCTAGCTAAATCTTCTTCTCAACCTCAATCTACATACAAGGCTACAACGTCACTAACAGAGTTCCGTTAAAGAAAAAGATCTGATTGACAAGATGGAAAAGAATCAAGTCAAATCTTACAGCTAAAGGAACACGAAGGAACTCACAAAGCATTGGTCAATTCTTACAAAACTTTAGACAGGATCTCTTCTGTGGTAATATGTAAAGCTGTATCATTGCAAAAAACAGGACGTTAATACAAGCTAAAGATAACGACCCTCCTCCTGCGGATCAGACCAATATGATAGAAAAGAAATAAGACAAACAAGGATGCTGAAATTGACAAAAGTTTTAAAAACAAAGGAAATCAAAGTCAACAATTCAACCCAAAGGCAAAACCATGCGCTCTCTAACCCTAAAAACACTGGCAAGTCTGCTCAATAGAGGAGCCAATTCATATAGTTGAAATGACATTTAAGTGCTAATAGAATCAAGGACAAGATATGTATAAACTGATGATGCAACACAAAGTCGAGGCTGGCTTCAAGTAATGATGGGGATTCAAGAAACCTCAAAGGCCTCCGACCCCTATTCTGATAGGATGTTGGGAAAATCATTTGACTTAATAGGACCACCTCAAACTGGATCACAAAATTGCTCAAGCAGAAAAACCTCCTATTTCTTTTGACAAGCTTATGAGTACTCCTATCGACTTCTCAGCATATGTCATAAACCATCTTAAGATTGATAATCTGACACAAGATTATCTTGTTGGACCAGTTTTTAATCTTCTCAAAGGGACATGTAGAAGTCATGTGGAACTCGAGTATAACATTGAAGAATGTTATAAAGTTGTAACTGATCGACTAGACTGGAATAACCCTGAAGGAAAGAAATATTTGTTTGACCTTAGCAAGCCTCTACCGTTAATTATGGATCGAGGTCATCAAGTGGTTCCTGTTGACTACTTCATTAATAATGACCTCGAGTATCTGAGAGGAGGAAGCTCAAGCAGAAAATATACGACTTCCACAACAAAAACAAAGGCTGGTAAGTATGATATTCAAGGCACTGAAGACACGGTATTCCTTCGTTAATGGGAGACCGGTAAAGGTATCAATGACTAGATATGTTGTCTGGGAAAATTTTTATCTTACTAAGGGGTCCTAAAGACAATGATTCTATGGAATTGCAAGCATCATGGTGTCCAACATGATGTTAATCCACGCAAAGAATTATAGCAGTAACCAGAAGTGTGAAAGTTAAGAAGTGGAAAGTAATATGGATATCTGTAGGTAGATTGAAGTTCAAAGAGAAGAACACATTTATACAAATTCAAGGAAAGGTTACTTTCCAAGACTTCACCGCAGGTATTTGAAGATATGATGCTTCTCTTGGGTTCCAAAGAAACTCTCTGATCTTGAAAGAGTGATGTCATTTTTACTTGGGTGTGGCATTAACGGATTTTACCAATGTATTGTCATTCTAAGGGGGTTGGAATGACCCTATCAACAGGGAACGAAAGATCAAAAAGAACTCAAAACACCAGCCAAGACAGTTCAGACAACATCTCCAATATAAATCCATACACTGCATACACAAACCTAATGAATTACTAATGGAAGAAAAGTACAAAAGAAATTGGTTGATGGCATCGGAAGAACTCTACAATTTAGTGACAGATGTTCACATATATTAAATCCGATCTCCATGATTTTGCGTCAAACTGAGGATGGATATAACTTGTACGAAGATGAAGAATGGATTAGAGTTTAGACAGAAATAGGTCTGCATCATGAACAAGGCAATTGAAAAAGCTGCTGCAAGAATATCTCTTTGGGTAATATCTCCCAATATCTCTTTAATATCTCTTATGTGATTCATGAGTTTAGGGTAATAATACTGTTCTCCATGATAATACTGTTCTCCATGATAATAATGTTCTCCATGATAATTATCCCTGCAATACCAGTATTTACACTATAACTTGTATTCAACTATTACATTTCAAACCTATGAATTTCACTCAACCTTTGTGTTGACCACTTTTTATGCATGTTTATCTCAGGTAAATGAGCAACTTATGGCATAGAGTGGCATGGACTCGAAGATGGCTAAAACCTGTTATCATTCACATTGTATGTAACTAGATTTTGGGACCTGCCTTTGTAAAACTCTGATTTGAAATGAATGATAACGTATCTTTTGAACAAACGTCTCTTTTGGGTCGTTTTCTATGATTATGATTGTTGTTTCCATGAAGTAATACCCCAGATTAGCTTCCGCTGCTATATTGTAAAAATGAGGGTGTTACAAGTTGCATCTCTAGTCACCCTAGTACAATCCAGCAACAAATTTGCTCGCCGTCAAGGAATTTAATAAATCACTCATTCAGTGTCGACGTAATACCATAGGACTTAGTAATTGCACGCCATCATAGGTACAAATTCATTATCACACTAGAAAGGAAAATATTATAGAAGGCGCTTTAAACCGAAAGGAACAGATAAGGCCACTAGGAGTTAAATTTTAGTCATAACAATAAATATTACCCCGCCATCACAAATCTTGGATGCTCAAGCTAAAGCAATTAAGATGTAGAATGTTAAGAACAAAATATTCATGGTATAAACAAGGAGTTGAAACCCGTACCGATGATACTCTCTATATTAAGAAAAAGAAGTTAGTTACCACGTTCTAGGATGATCAAGATAAGTATTTCAAAGAAAGTACCCGCACCTCTTCGCCAACCCCGCACCTTCATCAAATACCACGACTTGAGCTTTGGGGATAAGGCTCGTTTAACAGGGGAAGACTGTGACAACCCATATTTTTCAGGCCAATATACGTCAATAAACTCAAAACTATTCACTATAAAACTTTACACATTCACTTTTTCATGAAACCGTTGACTTAAATCGCGTAGACTGAAAAACAACTTTAAACGTAAATCGGCATTAAATAAATAAAAGTTACGTCAAATATATATATTATATGACTTTTATAAACATAATTTATAAGTTTACAAAGTTTATTTTGAAAGTTTTACGTAAATGCTCAAATTTATTAATTTAGTGCATGCATGCATGTACTTTGCATTACCACCTTATACTATATATACATACACTTGCATAATAAACTAAAATATCAGAATTGAAATTTTCTCTCTATATACATACATGTTGCCATCACTTTTATTACCAAAGAAGCAAATGAGATATTTTAAAACTTAAGCCTGACCATTTATAGTCATTACTTCCACTAACCAAGTTCACATGATTTTAATACATACTGTCACACCCTGACAAAGGTGGAAACACGAGAATGCGACATACTGATTTACATTACACAAGATACAATATCATACTATCAATTTAAAAAAGATCTAGATTTACAATAGTTACAAGTTTACACGTTTAAATCAAAATATAAAAGTCTCAAGTTAACACCCCACATGTGTACTTCTTAAATTTCCATTTCTCCTGATTTACCTTGGTTCGCAACACACCTGAAAATGATACTCGAAAAGATCAACAATAATATTGGTAAGCTCGTAGGTTTGAAGAAAACCCAGTCACTGTGCCAATATTTCAAACAATGAACAATTGTGCAATATGACAGTGAATACATGCAAAACATCCTAATTCCATGCTTAGCATCCCCACTAATCATACACCATGACATAACATCCCCATGCTAGTCATCACAACAACATATACCCATGCTCTTGGAGTTGCAACTCCGAGGTCAACCGCACCTAAAGCGTACCAGCTAGAGCATTTAATTAGGGCAAGACCATCACAAACATAGCAAATCCATGCTAATCACATACATTGACATGCATCTCGATGCACGCAAGTACAATCCAACCACATAATATTCACATACCAGTCATAAGCACAAAACATTGTCCCAAAAACAAAACCAGGTTTCGCACAGTAAGAAAACACATTCAAAATAGTTTTGAGTACCATTTTCCCTCAACAGAAAAGACATAAAAAAATGGTGCTACAAGAACTCACCTCAACAAATGATACAAGCTAAACAAGATAATCTCTACACAACGCACAACAGTACCCGGCCATGACCTAATCATTAATTTTACCTTATTAACATTTTGTACAAAGTTGTCTTATTGTAAAAGCGTTTGTCATTGATCACATGAAATCCTCATTCTTATTGCAAAACCCTTGTTCTCATTACAAAACGTTTTGGTATCATGGTTGTGTGGTAACTAACTAAAACAACTCGATGCACTTGGGCCAAATGCGACATCAACACATATTACTCAAAATAGACTCAACAACTAAAATGGGACAACTATCCAAACGGTTCGAGGGAATCCGACGAGAAATGAGTAAAAACCCAAAGATCCGAAATAAAAGAATAAACATCTTCGTAACGTTAAAGTATATATATTTAAAAATATATGATAATAAAATAATAATATTTTATTATTTTCGTCTTTTTATCAGGCTAAACGAGGTAAGTATAAAATCTTGCCATCTTAGTATGTCCACGTTTGATCGTTTAATCTTGACACTTAATGTTTATTAAAAAGTCACCTTTTATCCTTTAGTCGAATCGACACAAAAATAAGTTTTCTATAATATTTTCTAAGTGTGATTCATTTTTATAAAATCCGACATGACCCGTTCGTTTTTAAGAGGTTCCCAAGGTTCTCATACCTTAACTTCCAACACTTTACAAAATAATCTATTTAGTTTCAAATAGTTCCATTAGACTTAGAAAATAAACCTTAAACTTTTACTTGCCAAAATAGGGTAGAAACTAAACTGGTCCAACTTGACGGTGCCAATAATCCTAAGACAAGACACGGCTGATCTC
>BQNB010060762.1:0-36787 GCA_026074375.1 Tanacetum coccineum
ACATGAGGTGGCTCAGCAATAGTGGTGACGGGAACATCTACAAGTAAAGTTGCCTCAGTGTTAAGAGTAAATATTGATTCAATACCTGTATCTGGTCTGGGGTTGAGCATGTTAGAAACGAAGCTAGATGACATAAAAGAACTCTGCTGTTGACCTTCAGGATTGATCAGAGCGGTGAGTATCACATGAGTATCTTCTATTTCCTGAGTTGCTTGAACATTAGGCAGTGGGGCATATGTCATCAAAGCGTCTCTTCCCTCCAAATTAACATTCACGTCCCTGTATAGCTCATTCGCTTTTGCCTCTTCATTTGACTCTTCTTCATTAATCTTATCTCCCTCATCATTTGCATCATGAATCTCTTCATCACTGTCTTCATCATCAGTAGATTCAACATGGGAAGGTGTTTGAACCAGAGGTTCAAAGCTATCTTTATCTTTATCTTCTTCATCATGAGTGGAAAACTTGGGATGAACGAAGTCATCACCTTCGTTGTCTGAGTCAGTTTGCTCATCATCATTATCTTGATTTTCATCATCTTGAGCATCATCTTGTTCATCATCATCTTGATCATCATCATTTTCATTATCATCATCTTTTTTACTCACATTCATTTCATCATCATCGTCTTCTTCACTTGACTTCCAAGAGATTTGTTCGTCATCAGATCCATATGTTGGTACATCAGGAACCCCTGGTATATCACCAATTCCTTCATCTGCACCTGAGCCGCTGGCGTGAGAGTTGTGAGTTTGTGTCTTGCTTCTTTTAATGACCAGCTTCAGTCGCTCAGCTTCTGTTAAAGCAACTTTAGATAACACTGTGAGATCTTTGTCTATAGACATCTTTGCAGGCTGCTTCTTCTTGGCAGGTTTAGTTGTTTTTGCTGAAGTCTTGAGTCTTTTGCCTTTAGTGGTTGAAGAATTCATTGTCTTGTCGGATCCAATTTGTTTCTTCTTGACACTTGCTTTCATTTTTGGAGGTTCAGCTCCTGAAGTAATGGCATAGTACTCTTTGTAGGATTCGGAGTTTCTGATATCTTCATTCGTTAATTCATTTGGTAAAATGGCCCCATATAGCTGTGTGTATTCATGCCTGGAGACAACCTTTATCGTGGTAAACATGTAGTCATCCATGGCCTAGTGCCAATTTACACTATTCCGTCTTGGAATTGATTGATCTTTAGTCATGAAGAAGTTAACGATGACCTTGGTGAAGCGAGGGTAGTACATCTCATTACTCTTTTTGACATTCTTGTTCTCTACTTGAAAAATGAAATCTTCCCACAGAAGGTAGGCATAGTCTATGTTCTTCTTATGGTACATGCCCCAGAGGATTTAAGCTTGAGATAGTCGAAGACTGTCATATCCGGTACTTTTTCCACTCAGACTTTTATTGATAACCGCAGCAAATTATCTCTAAGGTTGATGCAACTTGTTGACATTGACATCGGTGATCATTTTAATCTCACCACTGTGACCAAGATCTCTTAGAAATGTAAGGATTGCCTCTTCAAAGGGTAGTTCCTCCAATTGCTGATTAGGGAGTTTAGGGCATATTTGAAGCATTTCTCTGAAGTACTCAAGATTCACAATATGTTTCTTATAGTTCATCTTGAAATGAATCGAGTGATGATGAACTGTAGCAGTGGCCTAAAACTCTTGCATGTATATTTCTGGAACATCAGCTGAGATCTGGAATGCCTTGTAGAAAGGAGTGAGTTTCAACACATCACAGACCACTTGAAGAGTTGCTTCTTTGGACTTGAGATCTGAGCTTAGTCGAAGATTACTTTTGCCAATCTTGAGTCGGTTGGCAGGAGCAACTAAAGCGTCATCCAATGCAATTTGTTTAGCTCTTGTGGTGTCTATGGTTCTGCTTAAGAAAGAATCAATACAGTTTATATATTACTATATAGACCTTTTATCTTAACGTTTTATGTTTCATCATGTTGTGAGAATTAAGACCTGTAAGACTTTTAGCACTTGTAAAGATATATTCCACTAGATGGCAACTTAGGTAGACTTATGAGCTTAAGGAGTTAAGGCAACCATTTTAACAATTTAGGAATCGTGGTCTTTCTAACTAGTAGAGAATTTAGATAACCTAAGTTGTATATTGGTTTTACCTTGATTTTACCTTGTGTTTAAGCCTATTTTACCTTAATTAGATAGCATAATTAACCAATTTTAATTAGCCTGCTAAATTAAGTTTTAATTTGCCTTCAAAGTTGAATTTTGATCTTAAGTGTTTTTGGTCCAATCTGACTAGATCGGTTCCTGAAGAAATCCACTAGATCGGTCCTTGAACACCATAACTAGATCGGTTCCTTAAGAATTAAGACTAGATCAGTTCCTTAAGAAAACCACTAGATCGGTTCCTAAAGGGACAGACTAGATCGGTTCATGAAGAAACTAATTAAATCGGTTCCTTAAGAGACAGATTAGATCGGTTCCTTAAGGAACATGACTAGATCGGTTCCTTAAGTGACTTCTACTCGTTCGGTTCCCTTAGCGTTCATTTAGATCGGTTCCCAAAGCGTTCATTTTAGATCGGTTCCCAAAGAGTATAACTAGATCGGGTTTCTGATGTTTTGTCTAGTTCGGTGTTGCACACAAAGATTCACAAGACATGATTTTTGCATTCTGAGATGATCATTTACCATTTATTTTCATAGGGATATCATTTATACAAGGAAAGGACATAGATCAGTTCCTAAAAAGAAGACGACTAGATTGTTCCTAAAGGAATTTGACTAGATCGTTCTTTAAGTAACATCAACTTGTCGGTTCACAAAGCATTCTTTTAGATTCGGTTTACAAAGGGCCATTTTCTAGTTCGGTTTCTACACAAAAAATTCACTAGTCATGATTTTTGATTCAAGATGATCATTATCCATTTAACAACATAAAAATATCATTTATACACAATTCTAACACCATTTTTCCTCTGATTCATCAAGATTTCACAAGACACGAACACATTTACACATTTAGCACATTTAATCAATTATTTGTGCACAAGGGTGAGATTTAATGGCTCAAACACATTCAATAATTGATAAACATGCATTCTATTATAAAACCCATCAAGATTTTACTTCATTTCCCAAAACCCTAAATTAACAAACATACAATCGGACATAACTCATTCATATGATTTACACGAGTTCACATGACACCTAAACAAACAAAACCCCTCAACTAATTTGATGTTTTAACCAATTTTGAAATTCAAGAACCCTAATTTGATAATTAGGGATTTCGAAATCAATCTTGGATAAAAATCCAATTTCTTTGAGACGTGAGTAGTTTAAGTGAATGAGATCATTTTTCTAATTGTACCTTAATCGAGTTAACAACTGGAGATGATGATCGATCGAGAGAGAGTGTGAAAATGTGAAGTGTGTGTGTTTGTGTAAACAGTGAGCGGGTTGGGGTGGGAAGGGGTTATTAAAACAAATTTGATTGTAACACATTTGGCCCCTCAAGTTTCAACTCTTATCAATTTTGCATAATTAGGTTTTATAAGGCATATACAAGTTAAACAAATAGCACAAAGAGTCCCTAATGTTTACACTATCATACCTATAGACTTAATTTTTGCAAAATTACTCCCTCATAGGCATAAACACATAACATATAAGGCACATAAAATCTAAGCTCAATTATCTTTCCTTAAATGATATTCTGTTATTTGTTTAAAACCTTTTTTCCAATTAAACTCATGATTATTATGAAGAAGAATTTTTTTTGACATTTTCTCCCCCTCAAACAATGACCCGTTTTCTATTGAAAGAGCTGTAGTCGTTGTTTGAGAAGTCGAATGTCTTTGAAAAAGCATTTTCTGATGAAGCAATGTGATATCTTTGAAAAACAAACACCAAAATAAGATTTCTCTTATTTTAACACATAAGCGCACTGACACGTACACTTATGGTAATATAGGAAGCACGGGTTGTGATGCAAAGTAATCACAAGCCTTTGCATGGTCATAAAGTAGACCATGCCCGAGAATACATTCCCGTTGAGAGGTCAAGTTTTCTTTTTGAAATACTTGCCTTTAAGATGATGACCGGGTTGCTATCTGAAATAATAGCAAGCCATTTGGCATGTTTTGAAAACATTTGGAACTTCTGCTCGAACTTCATTTACAGCCTCGTATCATTATTGAATGACATTTCTAAGACCGTAAATGTTATCGATTTTCAGAAGACATGCCATTATTACTTCTTTTTATATTTTTCTCATTTTTTAATTTTTTCTTTGGTTTTATGGATTTTATATTTTTGTAATTTGATTTTATAAAAGTTTTCTAAAAATAATTTTTTTTTGGTTTTTATGATTTTTAATATATACATATTATACAAGATATTTGAATAGGTACCACCACTATTCATCAATTTCATCTGCCAATTGTTTCAGAATCTCCGACGTAAAACACCGCATTCCCATCTTATTGATCAGAAATTCAATTCTTTCTCGGCCAAAAGCTTTAGTGAGGATGTCCGCCAGTTGATACTCCGTATTGATAAAGTAAAGTTCGATCACTCCATTCTCAACATGCTCCTTGATAAAGTGAAATCTGATGTCTATATGCTTTGATCTGGAATGTTGAACGTTGTTGCAACATAAGGCAATAGCGCTTTTGTTATCACAGTACATTAGAATTTTATTGAATCCAAAGCCATAGTCGGTAAGCTGTGATCTCATCCAAAGGACTTGAGCACAACAGCCGGACAAAGCAATATATTCAGCTTCCGTACTGGATATCGCAGCGCTTTTCTGCCTTTTTGATGACCAGCTAACAAGTCTATCTCCCAAGAACTGCATACTACCAGATGTGCTACGTCTTGTATCTTGACAACCAGCATGATCCGCATCTGCAAATGCTGTTAGAGCAATCGAAGAATCCTTCGGATACCATAGTCCCCGATTTACGGTTCCTTTTAGATATCGAAAGATCCTTTTGACCGCATGTAAGTGCTTTTTGGTAGGCCGAGCCTGATACCGGGCACACATGCATATAGAAAATTGTAGGTCAGGTCTACTGGCTGTGAGATAAAGGAGGGTGCCAATCATACCACGATAGTGTGATGGATCAACGGCTTTCCCTTCTTTATCCTCATCCAGTTTTGATTTCTCCACTTGGGAGTATCCACTGGGTCACAGGAATCAAAACCGTATTTCTTTAAAGGTTCAAGGGCATATTTTGACTGGTTAATAAAGATGCCTCTGGGATTTTGAAAAATCTGTAGTCCTAAGAAAAATAAGATTTTGCCCATCATTGACATCTTAAATTTTGAACACATGAATTTAGCAAATAGGTCACAAAGTTCAGATGTAGATGCAGCAAAGATAATGTCATCGACATATACTTGTACCAAAAGTAATTCCTTGCCTTCCTTACGGATGAACATAGTAGGATCCACTGAGCCTTTAGAGAAGTCTAGGGATATCAGGAATGAAGACAACATGTCATACCACACGCGTGGAGCTTGTTTCAACCCATAAAGAGCTTTCTTTAGCTTGTACACGTGATTGGGGTTATATGGATCCACAAACCCGTCCAACTGGTTAACATAAACCTCTTCCCGCAAATTACCATTCAGAAACGCAGTCTTGACATCCATTTGGTAGACGACCATGTTCATGTGAGCGCCAAACGCGAGAAAAATCCCTATAGCCTCTAATCTTGCAACCAGAGCAAAAGACTCTTCAAAATCAATTCTTTCTTCTTGACGATAAACACGAGCCACTAATCGAGCCTTGTTCTTTAGAATACCTCCCAGTTCGTCTAGCTTCACTTTGTAGATCCACTTCAAAGTAATAACCATAACTTTGTCTGGTCGGGGTAAGAGCTCCCATACTTCAAGGCGTTCTAACTCATTGAGCTCTTCTTGCATTGCTTCGATCCAGCATGATTGAGTCAAAGCATGTTTATACGTCTTGGGTTCAACAGCAGTGAGGAAAGCATTGTAGTAACAGAAAAGAGCTTGCTCATGTAATTGTAGCCTTGTGGAAACTGGTCTAGCGAGTTCACCGATTATGTTTTCAAGTGGATGATCCTTAGTCCATTTGCTTTTATGTTCAGAAATTTAGTGATCGGGATGCACAATTGTATGACTAATATTCGTTGATGAAGATTAATCAGAAGGAACTTCTGGAATTGGAATACCAAAGTACGGATCATTACCCATATGTGCAACTTTAATATCATGATTGTCTTCTTCAACATCATTAGGAATAACGGGAGGTTGAGTTTTGGGTGTTGTTTGAGAGTTACTAGGTGATGGTGCATCTTGGTCAACATTTGTTAAAGAAGGTAAACCGGTTGATGCAGTGGGTTCTGGAGCAACTACGTCATCAATTGGAGCAATTACTTCAGGGGCTGGGTGATCAACACTAGGTGGAGGAGTGTGTAATTCATCAAACAATGGTTGAAACAAAATATCCCAATCACTTCTTGAAGGTGGTACAAACGGTGTTGAAGGAGGATGGTTTGGCATGAGTCCTGAACTGATTGTTGCAGGAGTCATTTCATGAAGTGCGGGTCCTGAACTGCTGTGTTCAGAAGCCATTACAGTCAGCTCATCAAAATCTACATGAATTTTTTCAATGATTCGTCTGGTACATCGGTTGTAAATTCGAAATGCTTTCTTTGTGGGTGCATAGCCAATGAAAATACCAATATCAGTTTTTGGTTGTAACTTACCCAATTTCTCACTATCATTTGTCGGATAGCAGAGTGCACCAAACACATGGAAAAATGATAAGTCAGGAGGTTTGTCATGTAAAAGCTCATATGGTGTTTTTTCGTGATGAAGACGTATGATGGAACGATTTTAGGTGTAACATGCGGTAGCAACTGCTTCTTCTTATAAAAATAATGGAGCTTTTGCATAAATCAATATTGTGCAGGCAGCTTCAATTAGCGTATGATTCTGTCTTTCAATGACATCATTTTGCTATGGAGAGCGAGCAACAAATGTTTCATGAGAGATGACAACCTTCTCATAATATTCACGCAAAGTTTGATTAACAAATTCAGTTCCATTATCTGTTCTGATGCGTCGGACATGTACTTTAAGCCGCACTTGGATCATCTTGAGTAACTTGATTATGAAATCTAGAGCTTTATCTTTTGACCTTAAGCACTTAACCCATGTAAATCGTGAGTAATCATCAACAATGACGAGGATGTACTTCTTTCCCTTAACACTTGCGACACGAATTGGTCCACAAAGATCCATGTGCAAAAGATAAAGTTTTTCTTGGTTGGTGTCTTCAGATTTAGGTTTGTGGGGTTTCTTCTTGCTTTTCCTCATTGCACATGTAGAACACAGATGGTCCTTTTCAAATTTTAGCTTAGGGAGACCTCAAACAAGACCGTGTCTAGCTAAATGGTTGATTGCACCAAAGTTTAAATGAGACAGACGTCTATGCCATAGCCAGGACTTAGTCTTTGAGGATTTTGACAAGAGACATATAGGAAAGGACGCCATCATATCTCCAAGAGACAGAGTATATAGATTGTTGCCTCGAGATCCAGTCAATAGGTAAACACCTTCTAGATTACGTATGAAGCAGGTGTGTTGACGAAAAGCAACTTCAAGGTTCGAATCATAGAATTATCCAACTAAGAATAAGTTATGTCCAAGTCCTTCCACGTAGTAAACCCTTGAGATTGTAATATTTCCAATCTGATAATCACCATATCCCATAATCTTTGCCATGTGATCATTTCCTAATTTGACTGTACCCAAAAACTTATTGACCAAATTGGTAAGCTGAGAGCGATCTCCGGTCATATGCTTGGAGCAACCGGAGTCCAAATACCAGAGAATAATTTGGACGACTTGCATTCATCAAGAGAGGAAGATGGAACATCGGAAACTATGGATCCTCAAGATTGATTGGGTTCCTTTTTGATCTTTTCAACGACTTCATACACACCTCAAGCGACTTCAAACAACAACTTAAAAAGAAGTCGAAACCGAGAATGGATTCGGACGCACGTTTGCAACACTCTTGGTCAAGACTTTGAGATTTTACAGGCACGATTTCCTAAACATGGATCAACTTAAAACAACTGATAACAAACGAATTCAAGAGATTGTATCCATGACTTTCTTTTAAAGTACACGAGACACAGTTTTCAAATTATCATCCAACTCACCTAAAAAAAACAGATCTATTTAAATGATAATACATTGTAATGATACGAAACTACTATTCTAGAATACACTCAACTTGATATGCCCAGAATTCCGTGATACACTGATCCAAAACATGGATGTATGATTAAAAAGTATGATTGAGAAAAGAGCGTTGCTATAATGAGTATGACAGCAGGGTGAATGAAAGACTGATGCAGATGACAGAGGAAAAGGTTGATTCGAGTAAAGCATTGGATGCTAGTTTAGTTATCATTGAAAGCAATGGGACAGAATCACAAGAGCAGGATACAAGCAGCAGATCAGGGAATGATGCACATGTTGATGATGCAGATATCAGACCCATATATAATGAAGAGCCAATGGCTGAGGTACAAACGACTGCTGAAATTCACTGATCTTTGCTACAGGACAACAGCATACTGAGTCAACCTGAATTCAATAATGAAGGAGATGTTGACAAGAATGCTAAACAATGTAATGATATACGTCCTTTACCTGCTAAATTAACTGATAAAATGACACCTGAACTCTCAGATCAATCACTCGAGTCTGAAAATGTATGTCTCAGAAAGACTAATTGCCCAATTTCAAAAGATTTTTCAAAGAATGAAACACATTGTGTTAAATATCTTGAACATAAATATCAAAAATCAAGTTTTAAAAGAAGCGGCAACAAGGTCAAGATTTGAAAGTAAAAAGTAATAGAAGCCAAGGTTAAACCTGACATAAATGTAATTGAAACAAAAAACATCGAATTGGAACAAAACCGTGGCTAAGTTTACTCAAAGGAAAATGGAGACTTGAAAAGGCATTAGCAAAGAAATGTGTTGATTCTAACAAGACAAACGAGACTAAGAACTAGAACACACAAATTCATTTGATTGCAAATAAATGATAAATTCAAGCTCAACTATTCAGTAAAAAGGGTTTGCAATTGCTCATTAAAATATGAGTTTAAGGAACTAACAGGAAATAGTGTGAAAAAACAAGTTGCAAAACCAATCATCTTGGGAAACCAGTTTCTACAACCAAATATTGTAAACCAGCTCGTTGCTAGACAACTGACTGGCGTATACATCTGAAACGACACTAAAATTTCAAAAAGAACGTTTTGCCTCCCAATTGATATGTGAGTAACGATTTGTCAAAACCAGTCACTACACATTAACTGCCTAAGAAAAAGAATTTTCAAAACCTCATAACATGATTTGCAACTAGCTCATCTAGTATAGCTCAACGACATGTTCATATCACTACCTAGAGGAGGCTAAGAAAAAGGCACAAGAACACTCTAGAAACTCTAAGAAATCTATCTGACTTCAAACTTTTATGTTTTGCTCGACAAGTCATAAATGTGTCCTTTAATGGCCAATCACTGATTCTTGTGTAAATAAAAATCCTTAAGAAAGAAGGTCAACTCCCTTGCTAAGGTTCCATCCAATAAGACAATAACAAGAAACAAACCCGTAGAGCAAACAAGGTTTGCAAAGAAACCAGAAAGACAGATCCCAAAAGGACATAGGTTTTCAATCAAAAACACTTCCGTTGTGCATAAGAAAACAATGACTCCTAGATCTTGTCTTAAGTGGAAACCGACGGGTAGAGTTTTCAAAAATGTGGTTCTTAGATGGGTTCCAACTGGAAAGACATTCGCCTCTAGCACAACAAAGGTTGATAGTGAACCCCCAAATGGTTCAAATGCAGATATCACCTTAGACCAATTGAAAGCGAACAAAGCTTCATGATGTCAGTGCAGGTACTCCTCTTAAGTACGGTACATCGATCAATCCTAATACAGAAGGACTCGAGTTGTTTGCGGAAAAAAGACCGATACCATCAGAAAACAGGGCTTCAAGGAATTTTGATCTGATGATCATCAAATGGCGTCTGCTGAAAATAACACTTCAGGCCCCGTTCCTCAATGTTCAAATGACGTCTGTTCACATCAGTTCAGGCCTCGTTCTTCATCAAATGACTTCTGATCATAACCGTTCAGAACTCGGAATTCAGACCACACCAGCATGAATCAGACAAGTTACCAAGCCTTGTTCCTAAAAGTTGTTCCTCTAGCAGTCAAAGACAGCTACATCAACGACAAGCAGTTGGAATTACATATTCCACCATCATAAAGCAAACTAGGACAACATTAAATAAATACAAAATAAAAAAAACAGAAAATTTCCAAAAAGATTCTTCTCGACATGTCTCTTGGAATCGATAACATTTACGTGCTTAGAAATGTCAATTAACATTGACACGGGTGTGTAAATGAAGTTCGAGCGAGAGTTGCAAAATAGTTTCAAACATGTCATTTCTAATTTTCTAAAAAAGGCTTAAGTGCTACTGTTAGTACATAACCCGAATTCAAATAAATGAAGGATTATAACTTTATCCTCACATGAGAAAATTAAATGTTTTCTTCTCGTTTCTTGAGCTGTATCTTTACAAGACATTCAAAATGTTTTTAGCTCAAGAAAAAGGATAAGATGGTACTTTAGTGCCGCTAACACCCCTTACCGTTAGTAGAAAGTCCCTAACATGCTGGTTTAATCAAAAATTGAACTCAATTTTTCAGAATTTCTTCGATGACAATTCACAATCTTTCAAAATTGTGTGTTCAACACTCCTCCCTCACAAAGTTTTCAAAAAACCACAATTTCCTCAATTTGGTCACCTATTTTTAGGGGGGAGTTTTTCGAAAAACAAAGTTTTAATGTTTTTGGATACATCAACAACACAACTCTTATGTATTCAAAAACAATATCAAAATGTTCTAAACAATCAGGCTAATAATATTTTCTCCCACAGCATTTCAAGACATATTTTAATCACAAGATTATTTCAAAAACTAAGTTTTTAATATTTTAAAATAAGGGAGAAAATGTAATTAAAATATGAACCTAATCGACTCAATGTCTGAACAGTATGAAAAGGTTTTATGGTTTGATCTTATAACCCAACAACATCTTAATTTCACAACGATTTCTGAAGTCAAAGGTGTTAGGTTTAGGAATCATCCCAAATGAACCAACAAAACCGGAGGATCTACCAAGGATAATCCAAAGTTAAATAGCAGCAGTCCATTGGGTATGATTGGAGATGAATGTATATGGGAATAATGCCGACTAAGATTGAGCTAACACTGGAACAATCACAACAAGGTGTTAGTAATGACGTCCTGGTAAGCATTGAAGGCGTTGAAGAATGAAAAAGAAATGTATGGATAAAGGGTCTAAAGAAAGAAGCCCTCCACACAACTTAAGAGGGCGAAACCTCGGGATCAAACATAACTATCAGATTCACAAGATGATTGCTGGCATGTTGAAAACGACATCATGGACCAGTGAAAGCAATGCCAACCCTCCCAGCCATTCAGTTTCTCTTCAACATAAACTTGTCTCTTTTGTCCCGAGAATCCACAACGTTATCAGTGACATCTCACTCCGAGATCGTTGATATTAGAACAGGTGGCAATATGCTTCAAGCCTCCCGGTACTAAAACCCAAAAAAAAAAAAAAAAAAAATCAACTAATCGATCTAGAGCCAAGAGATCAAATCAAAAATCCTCGTTAGGTACACATTCCATTACACACACTATGTTTGAACATCATCAGTTTCACAAGCTGTTAAAGCAGTCCTACCAATATCCATGTGATATTTTGCCAGAACATCAGAGTGATACATTTAGTAGTCACAATGAAGTTGGAAATCCTGCTTGAGTCAGCATCAAACAAGCTCTTGGTAGGTGAACTTGTCAGAATTCTATATGAAATCAACACTTGTGACAACTATATCGATTTTGTCCCCATAAATGAATTGACGGTTGATGAATTTTTGATAAAAGATAAAAACTCCCGATGTGTTACAAAAAAAAAAAAACGCTTTTACCATTAATTACTCAATTGAATTTACAAATCATATTTTTCTCGTTTATCACTAACGTAAACCTGCAGGTCAAACGGTGGTAACGGCAACCTCAATCACATTCAAATGCTCAATCTACGAAGACAAACTATCTAGAAAGCTTAAGATTTAAAGACAAAGACTTCCGCAAACTCTGATTTAAAGCTTTCAAGAATAATGCAAAAGTATGAGCATGTTGGTCAAAGACACAAGATCGCAAGATGGCATAGACGATAAAGACAATGACAAAGGCTCAATGTCAAGATCACAAAGCATGAAGGAACAAACCTACAACTAATAACAAAAAGAAAGACCAAGAACACATGAGCTTAACGACAAAAGCAATCTCATTGATCTTATGAAGGAGTGTCATCAATGAACTCACTCGGGGGAGAATGTAAGCCCTAACATATTGAGCCAACTGGAAGTTCGTTCATTACGTGTACGAGTCTCGTACATCTTAATTAGGTTAATGTTGTAATAGTATAATTCGGGAATCGGGCTCGATAGTTAATCTAATATTGTATATGTTTCGGGTTTAATCCCAAGCAAAACCCGAGCCCGGGTCTTAGTTAAATATCCCGCACGTCATTTAATGCGACGGGGTTATATAAACTCTTTCTATTTTAGAAAAAAGGGTAAGTAGTTCAAAATATCTAAGAATACATTTCACTTTTCTCTCTAACCTCCTCCTCTAGTTCTCTCATAAAACAACTCATCTCTTTTATTCTCTTTCTTATTCGTGATCGATGGTATGTTATGAAAGTGTTAACACGGTTTCCTACAGGATACACATTATTGCTAATATCCGATGATGAAGATTGATCAGAAGGAACTTCTGGAATTGGGATACCAAAGTACGGATCATTATCCATATGTGCAACTTCAATCTCATGATAGTCTTCTTCAACATCGTTAGGAATAGAGGGAGGTTGAGTTTCGAGTGGTTGTTAAGAGTTACTTGGTGAATGGTGCATCTTGGTCAACATTTGATTGAAGAAGGAAAACCGTTAATACAGCAGGAACAATAGCTTCTATCTACTTTCATGGAAATTGGAGCAACAACGTAGGGCTAGGTAATCAACACAGGTGGGAGGAGTTGAGTAATTTCATTCAACAACGGTTGAACAAGAAGATCCCCATCAATTTTTAAAGATGGTACAAACGGTGTTGAAGGAGGAAGATTTGGCATGAGTCCTAAACTGATTGTTGCAGGAGTCATTTCATAAAGTGCGGGTCCTGAACTGCTGTGTTCAGAAGCCTTACAGTCAGCTCATCAAAATCTACATGAATTGTCTTAATGATTCGTCTGGTACGTCGGTTGTAAATTTGAAATGCTTTCTTTGTGGGTGCATAGCCAATGAAAATAACCAATATCAGCTTTTTGGTTGTAAGTTACCCAGTTCTCACTATTATTTAACAGATAGCAGAGTGCAACCAAATACATGAACAAATATAAGTCGGGAGGTTGTCAAGTTAAAAGCTCAATATGTTGGGGGTTTTTTATATTTGCCGTAAAACGATGACGACGATGGAACGATTTTAGGGTGTAACAAGCGGAAGCAAACCGCTTCTACCCATAAAAATAACGAAGCTTTTGCATAAATCAACAATTGTGCGGGCAGCTTTAATTAGCGTACGATCCGTCTTTCAATGACACATTTTGCTTTGGAGAGCGAGCAACAGATGTTTCATGAGAAATACCAACTTTCTCATAATATTCACACAAAGTTTGATTAACAAATTCAGTTCCATTATCTGTTCTGATGCATTGGACAGGTACTTTAAGCCGCACTTGGATCATCTTAAGAAACTTGATTATGAAATCTGGAGCTTCATCTTTTGACCTTAAGCACTGAACCCATGTAAATCGAGAGTAATCATCAACAATGACGATGATGTACTTCTTTCCATTAATACTTGTGACACGCATTGGTCCACAAAGATCCATGTGCAAAAGATAGAGTTTTTCTTGGTTGGTGTCTTCAGATTTATGTTTATGGGGTTTCTTCTTGCTTTTCCCCATTGCACAAGCAGGACACAAATGGTCCTTTTCAAATTTAAGCTTAGGGAGATCTCGAACAAGACCGTGTCTAGCTAAATGGTTGATTGCACCAAAGTTTAGAATGAGACAGACACAGTGCCATAGCCAGAACTTAGTCTTGAGGCTTTTGACAAGAACATATAGAGAGGATGTCATCATATCTCTAAAGACAAGTATCCAAATTGTTGACTCGAGATCCAGTTAATAGATCAACACCTTCTAAATTTTTGAATGAAGCATAGTGTGGTTTAACAGAAAGCAACTTACCTATGTTTCCGAATCAAATAAAATTGCCCACAGAGAATAAGTTGTGTCCAAGTCCTTCCACATAGTAAACCCATAAATCGTAACAGACCAATCTATAATCACCATATCCTAATATCTTTGGCCACGAGATCATATCTGAATTTGACGTGAACCTAAAATTAATTTGACGAAATTGTAGTGAGATCGATCTGCGATTCATATGCTTGGAGCAGCCAGAGTCCTAAATACCAGAGCACAATATGGAGCGACAAGTAGTCCAACAAGAGAGGAAGAAGGAACATCATATCCAAGGCTCCTCAAGATTGACTGGGTTCAATTAGTTAGCAGATACAGATTTAAGAACCTTAAGATTTACTAACAAAACATTAGTATTAGATTTCCTAGGTTTCCTTGAGTAACCAATGTTTACAACAGGGCTTAGGTGTTTCAATTTTCTAGAGCATTGGTTTCCAAAGAAGTACATCAGTAGTTGTAGGTAAATCCTAGTTACAGGGCATGCATTTCAACTAAAGTGAAGGTCCGAACCAGCAGTAGGTCTCCCAGATTTGTGTATCCAATATTTGTAAACACCTTTCCTGTTGGTTTCCAAACTTTTCTCTTTGAACTTTTCTTAACAGATTTAGATTTATTACGAGCATTCACATTATTGATAAAATCAAGAACACACAAATCATGATTATCAGAAAGCATGCAACCATTACACTTAACACATTTAAGTTCAGAATTCGCATTAAGCTTGGAATGCTGCATATGAGCAGTTCCTTTAGGTTTAACAACACATCTTTATTTTTCAAACTATGAATTCCAACTTACCTATGGTGGGCTTCTACTTTATTTCTTTAGAGTACTCACTTGGAGTTAGCCAAATCTTATTTTCTTAGTATTGCCTGAAGGCTGTGATCAGCTACACAAGGTAGACCTTTAACTCCTGTAGACGACAACATAGGTTTTTAGAAACTAGGTTAGATGTAGGGGCTGTTTTTGTGATTGTGTTTCCTAAGGATGTGATGGCTTAGTGAATCTAAACCTCTTTTGTCCTTTTTCTTTGGGGTCACAGACACTAAATTTCCATCAGTATGTTGAAAAAAAATACTCCACGGTGCAGTTTACTGATGTGTGTAAGCAACTCCTGAATTAGTTTCATACCTACAAGAAGATTATAAGGGAGATGACTAGTGGATATTATGATTTAACATGTTTAACTAGATCCCTAAGAACTGTAGCTTCCTTCTTAGAGTGTGCTTAATATAGCAGAGTGAGCTGTCTTTTTATTCAACAATTTAGGGGTTATTGGTTCCACATCAATCCTTAAAGCATCTCTGGATCAAAATGTGTTTTGTACAACATTATCAACTAGATGCTTTTCCTTTAATTTTCCTTAAGTATCCTTAGAGCTGTCATTTCCAAAACTTTTTCCTGAAAGACTAGCATTTTAAATCTCAGAGATTTCTAACAGACTCTAGATTGACTTGATAAGTTAAAATCATCACATTGTTCGTATGATCGAATACGTGCTGGTTAAATCGAGTCATAATAGTAGCTTATAAGTCTGTTTTCAATTCTCATATCTCAGCAATAAGCTACGACAACCCTATGAACCAATTCAATAATAATTGTTTCAATCTCCTCTAGAGTCATTTTTAATCTAATCCTAATCATTTTCCACTTAGAGATTTAATTCTCTCTTTCAACTTCTTTATGACCGTGTCTTTCTCTTGGGACTGAGCTTTCAATTCATTTAATTCAAACAATTGATCAAAACTTGGAGCACTTTGATTTGAAACAGAATTGTCCCTTTGAAAAATTTCCTGATTAAATTGAGTATCAACTCTAAAGAGAATGCAAGTTTTTCAGAGTGTAAACTTTTGAACATTTATCATAAATCTCTTATTTCAACTAAATCAATGCTCATTCTTAGCAATAAGCTTTGACACCCTATGATCCAATTCAATATTAATTGTTTCAATCTCCTCTAAGTCTTTTTTAATCTTATCCTCACTCATTTTTCCACTTAGAGATTTCATTCTCTCTTTCAACTTCTTTATGACCGTGTCTTTCTCTTGGGACTGAGCTTTTAATTCATTTAATTCAAACAATTGATCAAAACTTGGAGCACTTTGATTTGAAACAGAATTTTCCCTTTGAAAAATTTTCTGTTTATGTTGAGTATCAACTTCTAAAGAGATGCAATGTTTTTCAAGATTGGTAAAACTTTTGAACAGTTTATCGTAAATCTCTTTTTCAACGAAATCCTTCTTGTTGAAAAGCTCAGTCTCAAGTTTGAGACACTTTTCACGTTCATGCACATTCACAGAAGCAATATCCATAGAAGAATTTAGAATAGTGTTCACGATATCTTTGCTAATAACTTATTCCAAGAGTCGTTCATTTTTGTTCAAAACTTGATTCATTTTCACTTCAAATATTTTTGACTTTAAGCGATGTTGTTCCACAGCCTGTTCCATTTGATGGAAGACAATTTGGACTTTAGAAAGTTCACCAATCAAATATTGATCGAATGTATTAAGTAAGTCCTTCAGAGCTTTTACAAATGGAATTATTTCAACCTTAAAACAAGCTTTTGCACGAGCCCTCAGTGATAGCTGTGGGCGTGGTTTTTTCTTTGACTACCACATCAAAACCAGCAAGATGGTGTTTAAGTTTCTTCAAACTTGAATTAACCATGCTGACTTTAGGAAGTTCTTTTGGAACCTCAACTTTGGTGGGTCTACTAGAAAGAGTGGGTTCAGGAGAAATCACAGAATTTTGAGACCAAAAGGCTTGTTTAGCAGATAATTTAGTTTGTGGAACAAATCGTTTTACAAAATCTTGAGAAAGTTGGTTAAGACGAGCATAATCGACTGGTGTAGTATTAACTATCTTTTCTAACATTATAGGATCCTTTTGTTTTAAAAGCATTTTTGAATGACTCTCTTCAGCAAGCATTAAGGTCTCTTCAGAGTCAAGAATCACAATGGGATTAGTTTTCTCAATAATATCACCAGCATATAGCTTTGGTTCCAACTGCTGAGCTTTCTTTAGATAGAAAGGATTTTGAAAACCTAGAGCTTGTTTAGTGGTATGATCATAGAAAATCTGAGGTTTCGTCAACATGTGAACAGTTTATACGGATTGGTCTCTTTTAAAAACAATATTATCTAGCTGTTTGATCCTCTTTTCTAACGCAATTTCCCTATCAATGTTTCTAGATTCTTCTTTCTTAAAATCATTTTTGAGAAGAGTAACCGTTTGCATTAAAGATTCCTTTTCTTTTAAATGTTCTGAAAGAGTTTGTTTAAGAAGATCAATCTCTACAGACTGTGCACATGAATCTGAAACGTCGTCTTTACTCTTTAAATCAACATTTTGTCATTCGTTCAACACTTTAACATGTTCCTTATATCTTTCAAGCTCAGCAGTTAAAGTATCATTTACACTTTTATTGTCCAGATTTATCTTAGTACAATTAGCAACTTAGGTTTTCAGTTATTCAATCTAACTCAGCTTGATAAGCAACATTGTGAGTAATGACAGTCTGTGTGGCTTGACCTTTTGGAATTCCTGGATCTGCCAAGAATGCTAGTTCCTCCTCATGTAGAATTTGACCACTTGCTTGAGCTTGTACCAACAACACTTTATCCTTAAACCATGAATTATCTCGTTTCCTTTTTGGTTTAGTGCACTGTTTGGACATGTGGCCTTCCCTTTGCAGTTGTAGCAAATAACAGTCCTTTGTTTCTCAGAATTGCTTCCACTTGCTCCTGGAGTGTATGTCCTTGTAGTACTCGCAGTTAAAGAAGTTTGTCTCCCCTGAATTGGTTGTAAAGTTACTCTTCCATTATTAATGGTAGCTTGTTGCCTAGGGTTTGACGAATTCCTCAATTGATTATTGGTAGTGGGATAGCGGGAATTAACAACAGCAGTCAAGAAATACATTATGTGAATGATGGCATCAATAGGATCATCACCTTTCTAGAACACTGGTACAATTAGACTCGAGTCTGGTTAGGAAAATTCAAATTGTTGGTTAACTGAGGGAGCATATTCCAATTGAGGGATGGATGATGATGGAGAATAAACGTTGTGGTAAATTAAAGATTGATACTCATTGGATGTATAAGTGATTGAAAGAGGTGTTAATGATTGATGAGTTAAGTATTGTTGTGATGATAACTGTGATTATACTATAGTGATGATATGTGAAACTTTTGAAATGAGTGTGTTTGGTAAGAGTTTTGATGAGTTTGATAAGGGGACTGGGTCATCTAATGGGTTGCAACCAAAGCAAGCGGATCTGAATTGCGTTCATGAATTAAATGAACCTCATTTGCATGAAATTTATGTTGTCCCAAATAAGCATGAAGCTGATCAATGTTAGTTGTATGCAAATCCCGAACCAGTTTGACATTTGTCACAAATTTGCTCCATTCAGGAGGAAGAGTATTCAAAAATTTGGGTGCCACTTGAAATTGTTCCAGTTTCATATTGTAGTTGTCTGGTCATTGAGGCTTAGTGAAAATCTCAAATAGAACTCACGTAGTGTTTCCCCCTTCTTATAAGCAAACTTATCGAATTCATCATAAAGCTTACACTCCCTTTCTTGTTTTGTCAATGAAGTTTCTTGCATGAGAAGTTGAATTCTTTCCCAAAGTTCCTTGGCGACTTTATGATTGCTAACCAATGCATAGACTTCTAGTGGTAGTCCTTGGAGAATGATATTTGTTGCCTTGATATCACAATCAGCTTGAATTGCTTCTGTAGCAAATAACTCAGAATATTTCTTTGGTCTTGTCTCTCCATTTTCCTCAATTAAAGGCCAAATGAGTGGACCATTTTCAACGGATTCAAGGATCATTCATCCATGTTGTCTATTTAACATGTATAGCTCCATTATGCTTTTCCAAGAATCATACATCTCTTTTTCCAACATGGGTGGACGATTGTCAGCACCCGACATAATTGCTTTGTCAGCAAGAGTCGTCATTGAGAAAGTTTGTATGTTAAAAGATTACTTGTTTGATCGAACGGTGGTAGAAAGAAATTGTGTTTGATTACGTTTACTTTTAAGTGTTCGAGTTCTTGAAACTACACGGGAGTTTACAAGTCAAAGAAATAAACTGTATAATTTTGAAATTTGAGTGGTTCAGTTTTGATTAATCTTGACTAGTTCGGTTATCAGTGAAAAATAGCTAGTTCGGTTCACACTAAAAAAACAACTAGTTCGGTTCCAACTGAGTAAACTAGATCGGTCTTCACTGTGGAAAACTAGTTCGGTTCCAACTGAGTAAACTAGATCGGTCTTCACTGTGGAAAACTAGTTCGGTTCCAACTGAGTAAAATAGACCAGTCTTCATTGTGAAAAACTAGTTCGGTTCCAACTGAGTAAACTAGATCGGTTCACAAAGACAAACAACTAGATCGGTTATCACTTGAGCAAACTAGATCGGTTCACAAAGACAAACAACTAGACCGATTATCACTTGAAACGTTTAGATCGGTTTACACTGAAACTTTTAGATCGGTTCACACTGAAACTTTTAGATCGGTTTGAACTAAAAAATTACTAGATCGGCTTCAACTGAAAAATTACTAGATCGGTTCAAACTGAAATCTACTAGATCGGTTTACACACTAAAACTAGTTCGGTTTACACACAAAAAACTAGATCGGTTTGAACAATAAAAACTAGATCGGTTCGAACTTGAAACCCACTTTTTCAAAACTCAAAAAGACAGGTTTTTGATGATTGTTTTCTGAAATTTTTTGTACCAAAAGTGTTACTAAGCTTATAGGGACAAGAAAAATGACAACTTTAAGGTTTTTAAGCCAAAAAATTTAAAATCAAAATTATGACCTTTATAAAGCTAATGAACACAAAAGACACAAAAGTAAGAGATTTTTCTATGAATCTAAGCATACATACATATATCCAAAGATACTAGATCAAAGCTACCTACGTAGATGATCTTTTAGTGTGTATTTTAAGCTTAGAAAACAAGAAAAAATCAAAAAGTATGCGTTTTTTGAAGATAAAACTCACGAACCAAAACCAAACACAATATTTAAACACACCACTCCATGGCTCTTGATGCCAATTGAAGAATAATCATATAACATACATAGAAAGATAAGGAAAGTTATTTTAGTGAGAGAAAGAGGGTTGGATGAACACTTAAAGAGAGAAAGTAAACTTGTAATATTATGTGTGAAAATGAACAACCAACCACCTCTCCAAGGCATGGAGAGGTGTTTATATACTTACAATGAACAAGTGGGTTTGGGCTTGCATGGGTTTATCTATGGACCTTTGCTAACTAACTATGTACGTTTCCAAAAATTACTTAACGATCTAACGACTGTTAGCTATGGAAGCGACCGACACTTTCGTGTTCCTAACAAGCTCTTTTATGGATGCGGGAGAAAGATATTTTGGGGAGAACAATTTTGAGCAGCTTTTGATTCCTTTCTTTCTGAGCTCTTCCTTTTCGTCATGACTGATCGCAGCAATGCTCTTGTGGGCCATGGAGTTTCCAGCATTTTCGGGGGTAGATATGTCATTGAGTTTTTCGGAGACAGTTTTCCAAAGAAGGTTAATTTTCCCAATCATGTCGTCCTGATGTTGTCCGAATTGGGTATGTAGGCGAGACAACCTCTTTTCTTGGTTAGAGTCGAAATCAAGTAGCGCCTTCTCAAGCTTTATTTGATACATTGAGGAGTAGACGGATATTGATTCGTTTTGTGGGTTTGTGAATGTTTGAGTTCTCTCTCAGTTAAAATTTGGTTTGTCCTTCCAAGTGTTGGCGGCATCATTAAAATTACTTGGTCCTTGGTTCAAGGTGAACTTCTTGTCTCTTATTTCGTTCGTATGCGAAGATGCGTAGTCAACACAAGCCTGCTCGGGGCCTTTCATGCAATTATGAGTGTCGTGAGGACCATTGCAGATTTCACATGAGGCAGTGCTTTTATTCACTTGAGTAAGCTGTGTTGAAGCAAGATAAGCTTCCATCAAGTGTTGGACTAGATTTTCGAGCTCGATTAAACGGCGATCGGATGTACTCGGGACATCTTGAGGCAATGCGATTGCCTTGACCGGTTAGCGAAATCCCTTGGGTCGTTCCAACTTTCGTTGTCATAGAGGGCGAGGTCCTCTAATATTGACGAATATTCTTCAGGGTTGAGGTCACGAAGCGTACTACCGGCCGATTGGTCAATGGTTCATCTTGTGATGAGATTGACATAGTCATAAAAAATTTGGACTTGAATCCAAAGATCTATGCCATGATGAGGGACTTTTTGGAGTAAGTCCTTAAAGCGAGTCCATGCTTCGGATAGAGATTCTCCATGATGTTATTGGAACATCAGGATATCGTTGCGAAGTTTTGTGGTCCTTCCCAGTTCAAAGAATTGAGCAAGGAATAGGGTAGTAAGATCCTCCCATGTGGAGATGGATCCTGCTGGAAGGCGTTCAAGCCAATTGCTAGCTTGATCGTGTAGGGAAAATTAAAATAAACGCAGGCGCGTTCTTTCCCTATTTTCACCGTCAAGGTCAAGTGAGTCCACAAGTTTAAGAAAGTCCTTGAGGTGTTGATTTGGATCCTCGGACCGAAGTCCGTGGAATGAGCATCCGTTTTGCACCAACCGGATGGTGACGGATCGAAGAGGTACCACGTTGTTCCCTTCGGGGAGCTCGATGGTATTCCTATAGCCCTCGTGGCTTGGTTTGGAGTAATCTCCTAGAGTACGGATAGGATTCTCGTCTCCCATGGTGGTTGACGAGAATGGGTTACGGAACAGATAACACGAAGAAAAGATAGACTACAAGAAGGCTAATGTGCGAGAATTAAATCTTACTTGAAAGGATTCAAGCAAGTAAAACTAAGCTAAACTATGATCAAAACCTAACTATTCCACAGGCGGCGGCGCCAAAAACTTGACGTGCGGTCGTCGTAGGACTTCTACACAAGAAGTTTTACAACTCCCTAGGCAGTGCACCTAATCGTTGTAGTGTAGTATAGGCAAGACTCGAGGTTGTTTATCGTTTACTCGAGCAATAGGTTGGGAAGGCTTGATCATGGTCTAGCATAATTCTAAGGGTTGAAGGAAGATTATTTTTTTATTTTTGTATTTTATGGGAAGCAAGTAAATCATATATTGGAGAGGTTGGTTGGTTTTAGCTAATAAACTAAATAATAATCTAAACTAATGGTGATAGCAATAAGATAAATGACTGTGTTTATTTAATCATGTATTACTCCCTAGATTGCTTCTCCTAGTGTTGTTGCCTTGTCACACTTGTGATGATCTATGTAACTATTTCCTAAAGCGTGAACGAATTACACGAACCCACCGTCTACTTAGTATGCCGCTAGATCAATACACATGCAAGGTAGTATGAAGACTATTACACGGCCCCTAGGAGTTTACTAAGTGCATGTGAAATATATTAAAAGTAGATCAACCATATTAGGGGGCAATGTAGTATGAAGACTGTTACCCGATGGTATCCTTTCTACACAATCACATTTCCCTAGACATATCAACAGCGATGCAGATAAAAGCTGGTTTTCTAAGACCTAACGTGCACATCCATCACAAGAAGCAACACCACTAAGATCTACATTCTAGGTTTCATACAATCATAAATAAACACAATAGGAGGTTTAGCCAAGCATGTTAAAGATAAAGCAAGAACAATAAATCAAACAACACATAGACATATTGAATGATTAAGTAAACCTTACTTGATTAAAACATGAATTAGAAGAAGTACAATAGGGTTTTTAGGCCCTAAAATCGTCTCCTACAGCTGCTAAACGAACTAGGGTTCGTACCCTCTTTTTATTCTAAAGTTACACACTCAAAACCCTAAATTCGGGTTTGTATATATAGGAAAAACGACGCGACGGCGTCGCATTTTAGTCGTGACGCCGTCGTAAGAAGAATCTTCTAGATCTGCGTTTGAGTCGGTGCGGGCTGACGCCGTCGTGAATGATGTGACGCTGTCACTTGATGAGTTGTGACGGCGTCTAGTATGGCTTGTGACGCCGTCTCCAAGCTCTATGAGTACAAATCTTCAAGAGTCTTGGTGTTGGTTTGTAATCTCGTCCGTTTCTTTTCCAAATGAGCCCAAGTCACGTGTAATTCATCCAAATGTCTTCCAAATGAGAAATACCTGAAAGGAACGATTAAGTACCTATTTTGGGCATAAACACACAATTTTGAAGGTTAAACGACCCTGAAAAAATGTATAAAATGACACCTCATCATACATGATATTGATATTGATTATAAGAGGCTGCCACAAATTTATATAGGTTTGATTACAGTTGTGGTCACCCGTATTTTGGCGGGGCAAATATTAAATTTTCAGCCATGGCGGATGCATTCCATTCTTCGAGTTTTAACCTGTCTGAGCCTCAGACCCGATAACACACATATCAGCTTAGCTTTCGTGTACATTAGGTTTAAGTCGTGTTGATGACTATTATGGGTAAATTTCTCACTTCACATACGCTTTTTTAATCATATGAATTGACGATATTGTAGGCTAGCCTATTATTTTTACGAACTACAGGCAATGAAGATACTCCGACATTTGTGAGATCCTTATTGATAGTCAAGTTTCAAACTGGCATGTATCTTGGCAGGGCAACGCCAACAAAGAGGTGTTTGCAGCCATGTTGTGCTAAACACCTTTTTATTTGGATCCACACCTTATTGCAATTTTTTTTGTTGTTCTATCATGTGTTTCGATGTTAAACCTAAATTAAGGTAAGAGGCATCCGTTGTGGCTTATGGTTAATGCAAGAAAAAATCCTTTTTGAAAATAAAGTTTAAGATAAGGTGAGTTTCACTGTTTTGGCCGAGTCCCGTGATCTGGGCGCGGCAAGCCACACCAAGATGTGGATGCAGCGAGAAAACCATAACCACTGTGGTTGCGGCCATTGCGTTGTTTTCACATCGCTTACAGATGATATATCTTAAAAAAGAAAAAGCGAATGAACTTATTTGTAAACTTCTAAACTGTGGTCATCGGCTGTCATTGTTGGTTTACGCTAGGCTATGATGGATACACTATGTTTGTGTTTGCTTAGCGGAAAGTGGAAGGATGGCAGAGCGTTGACAATTGTTCGCCTCAGCAACCTCCACGATCGTATCCACAACATCAATTAATCTGAGCCAACCACTATCTGATCCAACCACTATCAATTGATGCGGTTTTGATACAGCCATTATCAGCTGTGGTGGTTTTAACTATGGGTTTTTTTATGGACATCCTGATATGTCTATTTCACTCCTAAGATAAACCGAGGTAAGAGGGTATTTCGTTGTATTGTCAAATTTTTTTGTAAGCATCGCTTTGGCCATCACCTGTTATTTGGCGCGGCAGCCCACACGCCAGTTGTGGATGCAGCCATGTCAGACAATTGCTCCCGTCTTGCGACACAACGATAAACCACATTTGTGGTTTACAGCCATTGGCGTTGTTCGCGTCGCTAACGAGATGATGATGACTTGAAAAAGAAAAGCGATAAACATATACACCACGATTAATGCTAGTGCCAATGTTTAGTTATTCTTATTCCTATATAATGAAGGTATGGTGTAAAGCCTAATATTAAGTTGGGTTCTTTTATTTGGGTTGCACGTGAAACAGGGTAATCCAACATTTTGGTTGACATTATACACAAAATGGAAGGAAGGTAGAGAGAGAGTATTAGTCGCCTCTGCAACCTCCACAAATGCACCCACAATATGGGAATGCAACTACGACAGTATTATCTTTGCTTTTCTCTTTCTGCGTACGGCCTATGACTATAGCCTTCGCAACCCACTTTGCTTATTTGAAATTATCTAATTATGTTATCCATGAAAAGTAGCAATACCCCTTTGGTTAGTTAAAAATTACTGTATATGCCTTTGATTATTGCCTAAGGATATTAGCCATAAAAACTAAAAGTAGCCCAGCCAAAAGGAAGTTACCTTATGACTCAAACTTTCAGTATACCGAAGCTGGAGCTTCTAAGAAACAAATTTTCAATCTTGAAAATATTTTTTCCTGATGTTTTCTATCTATGACTAATGGAATCCCATACAGGGCTGAAGTTAATCACTGAGTCAATAATTGTAGCCATGGTTCAAACTTATCGATAACGTAATGTCCAAGTGGGACCCTTCTCAGTTCGTACAATCGGAATCTTCTGATGACTTTGCCTCATCTTCGCACCGCACTACTCAAAGTTGCCATCCGATGAGCTTATTCTAATCGATATCCAGTTGGTTTGATGAACGAACGTGAAATATAGTTTTTTGTTTGGCGAACATTGATAATACCCCTCAATCTGTTAACATTGGGTTCAACTCAAACGTAAAGAACAATGGCATCAACATGTCAACACGTAAGTTCATTTAAAGTTATGCGCGTGAGTTTATTTGACCATGTATTTGCACTAACTGTATGCTTTTCCTTTTGCAGCTACACTTTTTGATATTACCAATTCTTCTGCTACTCATTTAGCCTGCAGCTCATGTATGTGATGCGTAGGTCTCTATAATGTATTATCATACATGCATATGTATATTAATACCATTTACTAATAACATTTGTTTTATTCAGCTTCAGGAATTGGTACATGTAACAAAGAAAAAGAATTCAATAACAAAGGGAAAGCTATTTCAGTAAGATTAATTAATCATGAGAACATTGATGTGGCAGACCATACACAACGTATGTACATTCTATAGTTTAATTGTTAATGTATAGTTACTTAGAGTCATTGTATAATGCATTTACCTGTGTATGCATGTTTTTGTAGAACCGATCAGGCAAAAGTTTTGTGTGCGGCAACAAAAACATTCTTTTACCACTATTGACACACAACAAACAGAACCTGAAGGTCGGTACTAATGGTCATATGACAAACTACAAGGACACATTCTCAGAAAACTCTACATCATAGATCTTCAACAATGACTCAACTGCGTGAGTACCGTACTCATATGTTTTACCGATTTGCTATTGCTTACTGTCTAATAATTTTTGTCAATTACCATAGGTGTCCATTTGTGTAACAGACTGCAGCCAGAACCTATTGAATTACAATACATGAATGCACAACCATCAGCAGTTTCCAATAGTAAGAATTCTTAATACTTTTTCCCTAAAGTTGGTTCTTACTACTACATGAACTAATACTAAATGCATAAAAAAGTGGGCCACATAAACAGCCCCTAAAACCTCAAAATATTCATGACAAAAGTATACATTCAATTCAACAGTTAAAATATTGATTCAAAAAAAATAGCCCCGCCGCAACGCGTGGATTCTCATGCTTGATATATAAATTGGCCGTAAACGACACCATTTAAGGTAGGCCTACTAACTTTCTTTTTAATTAAGCGCATGTGACGGTTGTAGGCCCCCTATTCGATTCAGCCCATGCCTTTTTAATTAAGCTCATGTGACAGTTGCGGGACCCCAACATAGTGTGACGACACCGTTATATATGCATCAAGTTGTTAATCTTCTAGAACAAGACCAAATTGTAGGCCCCCTATTCGGTTGCAAATATCATCGTAGGTACATTATCAATGTTTTTGCTTTATCTCACACTTATGTGGTCGGACGGATCCTGTTCCGTTGCGGGTCGCAAACCGTATTTTCTGCTATGTGTGCATGTCTTGCTACGTTTGATTGTTATATACCATATTATGATGTTATATTGTTATATACTAATGATGATGTTTGCCTTTTCCATGTTAATTATGCTTAATGATTATAGATTTCCATATAAGTTGCATAACTGTACTTTGCCGCTGATCGTTTTTACTTTATGCCTTTGACCATAAGCCAAGGATATTAGCTATGAAAAAAATAAGCCTGTTAAAAGGAAGAAAAAAAATACCACCCCGCAGCAGCGCGCGGGTACCTACGCTTGTTGATTAAAAAACACTGCTACGTGGCTCTCATGCATCATGATAATCAAAAGAAAGAAACAAGTGTCTCTCAAATACACAATCATACCTTATGATTCATCAAACCCACTAACCATTTTAACAATACCTAATTATTTTAACACCAATCTCACCTCCCACCACAAATCAACAACCGTCGTGTTTTTGGGTTATTCGGCGAAGCTCCGTTGTCTTTACGGTTGTCCCTCCGCTCCGGTGTGCCTCTATCTGCTGATTTGATGTAGGTAAGTCTGATTATATCCTTTTTTTTTAAGGTTTAATGAATTGAGGTTTAATTATTTGATGATTAAAAATGAATTAAGGCTTATTTATATGACTTTTAATTAATACCCTTATATAAAAGGTTGAAACTTTTTTATTTGTGGGGTTTTGATTTTGATGTTGTCGGAGGTTAAAGAGTTAGAGTGGAAAGGGGCTGAATTGGTTGTGGGTTTAATTATGTTGATGGTTTTAATGGGTTTTGGTTACTTAATAGTTCTTAGCCTAATTCGGTGTTGTTTCGGTTTCCGGTAAATTATTCGCTTAGGCGGTTGGAATCTCCTCGTTGCGAGTGATCAAGACGGAACATTAAAAAATGAGGTATGGGCTTATGATCCCATTTTTCGTAAGTGGGCGCAACGGGGCCCCATGATCGTCCCGCGCGCAAGTTTTGCTTGTTGTGTGTGGAATGGGAAAATATTGGTGGCCGGTGGATTTACCGAGTCTGAGAAATTGACCTCGAAAGCTGAAATGTACGACCCCGATACGGACACGTGGGACCCAATTCCCGATCTTGAACACACACGTGACTCCGCGTGTATCGGGTTTGTGATTGACGGTGCAGTCCATGTGGTTAACACGGTTTTAAAAGAAGTTCAAGTGTTAGAAAATTTAAAGGACAAGTGGCGGCGTAGCCATTTAGTGAACCACGAATTGATGACGGTGGTTAATGGATCGTTGTATGGGATGAATTATTATCAGGGTGATATATATAAACTAGAATGTGGTATATGGAAAGTCGTGGCGTCGGCTTCGGAATTGAATAATAGGATGGGGTATGCTATGATGGGTTTTCGCGATGATATTTATGTTATCGGTGGTTGGAGGGGCATTAAGCCGATCTCGGATGTTGATGTTTTGCTACTGGGGAACGAGAACTAGAAGCCAGTGTGGAAGAAAGTGGCTTCCATGACTCGATGTCAAGGAATGATTCGCGGGTGTGTCGAGTTGAGGTTGTAGATGTTTTCGGGTTTTAGACGTTTCTAGGATTTGTCGGCTCGCAATGTCGAGTGGGAAACCAGTTAACCCAAAAAAAATCTGTAAACCATGAATATTAAAAAAAAATCGTCTGAAAACGAGTTGTATGGTCAGATTATGTCACAGTTACTCTTCGTTTCTGCCTCGACCTCCTTTTAACATATGATTTGCAGGTTGGCAAGTAACCAGTGTTTTAGGTGACAATCCGATTTACATAATTACTTAGAAAGGTGTATCGCGATCCAGACGTTGACATCTGCAACAATTTTTGCCGAGCCGGTATACCAACGTGTTGCTATAGTCTTCGCATTGTGTACTTGTGATAATTATTGACGCCCTGCTAGATTATATGACTTTCAAAATGTACTTTTTTATGGCTTTCAAGAGAACTTTAAAAAGATTATAAAAAAATATGTCCGAAACTTCTGATGCTGATATGAAATGATGATCTTAGAATATACATATGATAATAATACAATCAGAAGGTTTTTTTGTACAACAACACTACATATGTCGAATGATCGAGTATGCAAAAAGTATGTACATGTATCCACAATAAAATATTAGATGTGCGTTTGTTTCGTATGCTACATTCATATGAAGTAAGGGTGCTACTATTGGTACCTCTTTCGCCCAATTACACTTTTTAATAACCAACAAACTGCAAATTCAAAGCTATAACAGCTATCACTTAAGATCCTTCAAACTTGTTGCTCCATACATAATGTTCAAATGTACATAAATGGAAAATAACACTCTCTGAAATGAATACACGAGTATTTTTAAACTTGTAGGTTTTCCGGCAATAGTGATCACAAATTCAAAATTATAAATCGCGTCCAAACAAGTATCTAAGTAAAAAAAATAATACGTACGCGTCCAAACAAGTATCTAAGTAAAAAAAATAATACGTACGAAACTACAGTGATCGTTAAGATAAATGTAAAAAACACATAATTGATTACAGTTAAAAGCAAGTACGCATCTGTTACATTTATCTTAACCAATGTTTTAATGCGACAAGTAACCACAAACCATATTCGATCGCATAATTATTATAATTCCAACACTTTAATGTGACGAGTAACGACAAACCTCGCTACCCGTATGGAAACACGAACAACGAGTAACGACAAAACTGTAAATCCAAAGCTTAATCAATCAAAATCCTTCAACCATATACACAAACCTAAAACTAATACATAAGATCATATCAAATGATTAACCGAAACCCTAATCTATCAACTCATTGCGAAAATTAGTTTGATATGGCTTATTAAATCATAATATCCAATTTATCAAGCCCAAAAACAGGCCTGTTGGTAACATGCCATGCCACACGCATACACATCATTTCTACCCAAGATCCAACGGCAGCAGCAATTAGGAAATATGATTACTCTATAGATATATGAAAACACCTACACAAACATTTCTTGAAATTTAAGGTAAATTTGTGTGTCTATATGTTTACCAAGATTTAGACTTGTTTGACCAAGATTTCATGTTTTTATGATGACCCAATTGTCAAATTTTAATCTTGTTGCAGTTTCAGATATGGGTTCTTGATTTTGATTCAAGATTGTCCAAATTTTGGGTTTCATTCTTTGTGATTGGAAATGTGTTATATCATGATTATAGTGTGATTTGGCGAAAGTTATGTGATTAGATAGAGAATTAGTTTGCAACTTTAAGGAGGTATTTTGGTTTGCTTGTTGGAAGTGATTATTTGCTTATTGTATTAAAGCAGTTTTCAATAAGCAACTTTGGAGGTGTTTGTTTTGGCTTTATATGTGGCCTTATGAGCTTATTTGTGATTTTGGCTTATATTCCATAAGCCTTAATTTTCTGACTTATTTTGAGACTTGTGGGCGTATATAAGTTTATTACGATATGATAAACTTATATAAGCCCATATAAGTCTCGTAATAAGCTAGAAAATTGGGGGTTAAGAAATATAAGCCGAAATCAAATAAGCTCATAAGCCCACATATAAGCCAAAACAAACATCCCCCTTAAGCTACTTATTACACTCTCAGATAAGTAATATCAAACATCTTTGGAACAACTTAAGCGTCCCCTTAGCACATAAGCGGTTTTATGGTTATTATCTGAAGAACGTCCGTGTGGTCTTTTATTTTTATGGTACGTTTTGGCATTGCTTTTAGAAGGAATTATCTAATGATTAGAATGAAAACTCGATGATGAGCAAGTAGTGAACTTATAGCCTGATAAGCAAGTTGTGAGCTGCTTACGTTTTTCGAGTGTTTATTTAAGTAGAAATTAAAGTTACTTTTTTACCAACATATTTTAGAGTGTTATTGCATGCATTAATAAAGACTTTCTGTTGCTCTTTGATCTGTATGTTGTAAAGGGTGTTTCTCATCGGGTTAATATCTAATTGTGATTTAAGCTCAGAGACATTTAGGTTCTAATGTTTTTTGGTGAAACGGTGAACATTTTATTAATTACCAACATGATTACATCGGATAAAGAAAAAGATATAGACAAGTCTATATCTTGATACTGAACTAAATACAAACTAGAACAATACAAAATATGTCGGATAACAAGCTGCACACATCTCACGTACTAGACCTATATCTCGGACAATACTAAAACCATAACTCTGACCAGTTAACCCAATCAGATCACAATTTCTAGCCATGTTCATTGATTCACCAAATACCATATCTCCATGACTACATTTCCTATTACAAGACATACAATAGATCATTCAACCAACATCCACAATGACCTATGATGTACTTGTAACAGGCATCATCATGAAAGATATAGCACACATTCACAATAACTTACCAAACCAACACAACAACTACAACCTCACTGTATGATTAAGAAGCTAAAAGGGGTATCACTAGTCAGGGAACACACACCCTCAAGTATAACCAACCATCCTCCCGTGTCAATGTATTGAATGGACCAAGAAGTGTCATCTTCCACCACTCTCTATTCCACTCATCATACACTGCACACCCAAACCATTTTACCCTTCACAAATGGATAACCTACATTATGGTACATATAACCAGTTAGACTCGCAAATTAATCCAAAATAAACTATCAGTCCCTCCCAAGGCCAACAAGGCCAACTGGTGGTCTATAAGAATCAATAAGGAAATCTACCAACTCCAAGATACAAGGATACCCATTTGTAATGGTTTGTAAAAAATAACTCAAACCTACCAGAGCTAGGATGTTTATGAGAAATGCAAGCACTCCTTTTAAGAAGACTCCTTGACAATTCATAGTTTCATCTTAGTAGCATAAATGTATAATCGGTTTGAGTTATTTAGGTTCTAATGTTTTGGTATAGTGAAACTCATTTTAGTTATTCTTCGGTATAAATGTATAATCGGTTTTGAATAGTTAGTTTAGAAATAGCCTTAAGAAAACCTATACAAGTTATGATATGTAAAATTCATTTTACATATAAGTTTCGTAAATTTTAAGAATTTGCCAAACATTCCTTGATCATGTGATTATCGAAACTCTAAACAGTGAAGCTTATTCAAACACTATCTCCTCGAGGCCTTTTTGTTGCAATAGTTTGTTTTAGATATGATAGAGGTACCTTAAACTTGTGGTCTCATATGTCTCAGTCCGTGAGTTGTTTAACTTTTCATTCTCGGTTCACTCACCTTCAGATGAGCTTCCACTGATAACATCTGCAGTAAACAAGCAGTTGCGTAATGTAATTTTTTTAAGTTACTTGCAAGTTGCAACGGTAAATTTTTTTCTTTAACCAAGAGTATGTTTCTTTTCGGTTTTTTGAACTTTATCGTTGATTGGTTATAAGCTGTAATGTTGTTATTGTAAGATCTTACCCTATATTGATAAGTGGTCGTTATATGTTCATAACGGGACTCGATTTGAAGTTCAGAATTAAATAAACAGTTTATGTTTTAAGTGGAGACTTGGTTTATGATTGTAGTGTACGGGGGTGTTTGGGTGGCTTATTTGAAACTGCCTATATGCATTGCTAAAAATTAAGCAATTTATGTTTTAAGTGCATATTTACTGTGAAATGAGCTGATTAACTGATTCACCCACACACTCGGGTCATATAACTGAAGAGTATCTTTTGTTTTATTGGTTTCGTGCAGGTTGCTAGCAAATGTCGATTCTCATTGAAGGTCTTCCCAATGATATTGCAATAAGATGTATCGGCGGGTCCTTTTTAACTATCTTTTTCAAAATTAGGAACCGTTCTTAATTCATGGCGGGCCGCAATTCACAGCACCGAATTCTACAAAGCTCGTCAAGCAGTCAACTCAACCGAATCACTTTTATGTGTATGCACCTTTGATCCAAAAAACATATGGCAGCTATACGACCCAAACCGCGACATTTGGCTCACTCTCCCAGTACTTCCTTCGGAGGTCAGAAATCTAGTCCAATTCGGTGTTGTTTCGGTTTCCGGTAAACTATTCGTCTTAGGCGGTTGTAATCTCCCGGTTGCTTGTGACCAAGACGGAACCTTAAAAAATGAGGTCTGGGCTTATGATCCCGTTTACCGTCAGTGGGCGCAACGGGCCCCCATGATCATCCCGCGCGCAAGGTTTGCTTGTTGTGTGTGGAATGGGAAAATATTGGTGGCCGGTGGATATACAACGCCTTTGAAATTGACCTCGAAAGCTGAAATTTACGATCCCGATACGGACACGTGGGACCCAATTCCCGATCTTGAACACACACGTGAGTCCGCGTGTATTGGGTGTGTGATTGACGGTGCGGTCCATGTAGTGAACACGGTTTTAAACGAAGTTCAAGTGTTGGAAAATTTAAAGGACAAGTGGCAGCGTAGCCAATCATTGAACCACGAGCTGATTACGGTGGTTAACGGGTCGTTGTATGGGATGAATTATCATCAGGGTGATATATATAAACTAGAATGTGGTATATGGAAAGTTGTGGCGTCGGCTTCGGAATTGAATAATAGGATGGGGTATGCTATGATGGGTTTTTGCGATGATATTTATGTTATCGGTGGTTTGGTTAGGCCCGGAGGAGGGAGGAGGGGTATTAAGAGTATCTCGGATGTTGATGTTTTGCTACTGGGGAACGAGAACGAGAAGCCAGTGGCTAAAAAAGTTATATTGAACTAAAAAATGATTGGCATCAGTTCAAGTAAAATCTAATCGATTATGTTTACTAATAACAAATTAAATACACGCATAAAACATTTTCTTTTAGTTGCAATTTTGGACTCACTTTTTCTTTCACTCTCGTAATAAAACTAACATGATCAATCATGTGTGAATCTAACTTGAGAAGATTTTGATCCAAAAGAATACACAAGTAGCATTTTAGACGTGACTAAATAAAAGGGGATCTCACCGGCGGGTCCAAACGCCAACAAATCCAATCAATCAAATTCATTCCTCCTAATCTACCTTTCTGGCTGATCCCTTCGTGATTCTTTTTCGACTGGATAACAATTGATTTAGGATGAGTTTTCTTTGATTCGATCTTTATCTGTTCGCTGGTGATTTGGGACTAGTATAGGCTTTAATTTCGATTATCCCTATACTGGTATGATCAATTGCTAAACCGAAGGTCTTTGATCTTTCAATCAAACGTATTACATCTCCTAATTAATTTTTATCTGTTTCGACGAGATCCCTTAGGCGATTTTGCAGATCCCCTTTTGTCTCTCTAACCCTAATTGTGATCTCCTTTCAATCCAAAATATTCCTCTCTTTAATTGGGTTTACCATGGCGGCTAAGAATCGGTCCTATGCTGACTCTACTCGGTCGATTTCCAAATCGATCTTCCTGACGAATTTTCCTGATGATACCATGGCCAAAGACCTGTGGAGCGTTTGTCAAACCTATGGGACCGTGGTAGATGTTTTTATTCCATATCGCAGAAACAAAGCTGGTAAACGTTTTGCGTTCATACGGTTCATTAGGGTTGACAATATCGATAGATTGGTTGGGAACCTTTGTACGTTGTGGATTGGCCGTATGCACTTGTATGCCAATGTTGCTCGTTTTGAGCGCTTGAAGAATCCCATCCCTCGTAATCCTAATTCTTCTGTTCAAACTGGTCGAACTTCTCAAGTTTCCAGTCCAGGTGTGGCTAATCAACCTAATGTTCATGCTGGATCCTACGCGAATGTAGTTAATAGAGTGAAAGGTTCTTTGATCTCCTCTTCACCTGCTCTGGTTCTTGATGATTCGTGTTTGGCTGACCGTGATTTGTCTAGACATGTTATGGGTAAAGTGAAAGACTTTACCTCTATTCCTAATTTGCATACTATTCTTGCTGATGAAGGGTTTTTTGGTGCTAAATTAACATATCTTGGGGGAATGTGGGTGATGATTGAATTTGATAAGGTGGATACTAAGGAGCATTTGATGAAACATACAGGGGTCAATTCTTGGTTTCTGGTTATTAAAGATGTTGTTGATGATTTTGTTAGTGAAGACCGTATAGTTTGGGTTGACATAGAGGGGGTTCCTCTCAACGCTTGGTCCCGGGAGACTTTTGTTAAGATTGGCAAGAAGTGGGGTGAAACGCTTGACCTGGAGGACAATACTGATATTTCGTTTGGTCGCAAACGGGTCTGTATTAAGACTAAGCATGCTACATCCATTTTGGAGTCTTTTAAGATCATAGTAAAAGGTAAAGTGTATATGGTACGAGCAAAGGAACTTTTTACTTGGAATCCTGTTTTCCTGGTCCAAAAAGAGAGGGAATACACTTCGGATGTTGAATCTGTGCATGAACCTTTAAACAATAATGTCAACGATGAGGAATATGGTGACGAGTATGTAAGTGATGAAGTTCCTGAAACTGTTTTCGGGGCTAATTCCTCTTCGAACATGCATTCTAATGGACCAAGGGATGAGCAACAGTCAGAAGATCCGTTTGGCTTATATGATTTATTGAATAAGAAGAAGGCTGGAGAGATCAGTGAACCGAGTCCCTCACCCGCCTGGTTATACCCCGGAGGTTTTGGAGAAACCGGAAGATAATATAATTGATAATGGGAATTTATATCACAATGTGGTTAACGATACCTTGGAGCCTCTCAATGCAAAGGTTATGACCTCGTCCCAAGAAGTACCTATGGTGGATCATAATGAACTGATGGGTCAGAAGGGAGTTAACAACGGAGGATCAGTATTGGGTGTTATGGAAGATGTAATTCGAGTCGGTCAAGCTATGGGATATTCTATGGAGGGATGTGTGAATGATTTAGTAGCCATCATAGGGAAACAAGGAGAAGATAATGTTTTTAGATGAATGCATTATCTATTAACATTCAAGGTCTTGGTCACAAGACGAAAAAGGAGTGGATTAAGGCGTTAGCTACTAATTATAAGCTTAATTTTCTAGCGATTCAAGAGACTAAGATGTCTAAGGTTTCGCACATGGAAGTGAAATATATGTGGGGTAACTCTAATTACGATTTTGTTTGCAGTGATTCTTTAGGCAATTCGGGCGGTATTCTTTGTATATGGGAAGCAACGATTTTTAAGAAAGACAACGTTACGATATCGGATAACTTCATTGCTATTTATGGGACGTGGTTACCTAATAATGCTAAGATTCTTTTTATTGTTGTTTATGCTCCTCAACAGGCTTCGAGTAAATCAATCCTATGGGAGTATATCTCGGTCTTGCTAGCTCGTTGGAATGGTGAGGCGATAGTTATGGGTGATTTTAATGAGGTTCGTTCCAGTGATGAAAGGCGTGGATCATGTTTCAATCCTTATAGTGCCAGACGGTTTGATCGATTTATTCTCACTTCGGGTCTTGTCGATATCAAATTGGAAGGTTATACATTTACATGGTCTCATCCATCAGCATCTAAAATGAGCAAACTTGATCGTTTTCTAGTATCTGATGGTATTTTCAATTTTTTTCCTTCCATTACGGCTATATGTCTTGATCGGCATCTATCTGACCATCGTCCTATTCTTCTTCGGGAAGTGTATTTGGATTTTGGGCCGATTCCATTTAGATTTTATCATTCCTGGTTTGACTTTGTTGGTTTTGACGATATGATTCAAGCTGCTTGGCGTTCTTTTTCTCATTCTGATAGGAACGAGATGATTCGTTTTAAAAAAAACTTCAAGACTTAAAAACTATTATTCGATGTTGGGTTAAGGATAAAAGATTTCTTTCAATGGAGTCGAAACGTGATATC